>JAODJU010000046.1:12578091-12622617 GCA_026776725.1 Gnathonemus echidnorhynchus
TGCCCCCCGTAAACCCCCCCCCCCCCCCCCGCCCACCCCCATCATTTGAATGAAAGGCTTCTTGAAGTCAGGAAAGGGGCTGGGAAAGAAACAGGCCGCCCTGGCTCAGTAACAAGCCCCGCATTGACTGCGCAAACTCTGCGCCGGCCCTATTCCCAAAGTATTCCTTTGTAGTGACCTCGGGAATCGCTGGGGAGATTCCGCGGATTGAAGCCGCGACAGGCCTCCATAAATCACGTTCCGTGGGGCCGGCAGACGGCCGCGAAAACCGCAAAATGCATTCTGGGGGATCGGCGACAAAGGGGGTTATTTACTGGACCCCGCCGCCCCCCCACCCTTCCTGCCCCTCCCTCTCCTGGGAGATCCAGGCCTAACGGAAACTTGCTCCTCAGGGAAAAGCGACTTAACATCCATGACTGTTGAGGCGTTGGTGTTTTCTGGAAGCCGCTTCACCTTCCGTGACAGTTTGGCGCCGCCTACCTGCACGGGCTTTCAGATATGGTTGAGGGTTGGGTGGGACAGTGATTGCATTTATTATGAGTCGGTATTCTAGCAAATTCCAGTGACATTCTTCGTTGATTGAATGGTCAGTTTTTGTGTAGCTACATGTCAAGGGGCTCTGTAGTGTGAGATCTGACAAGTGTAAGGTATCCCAGACAAGTGAGGATGTATTGAATGCCAGTTTCACTTTGCAGAACTTTAAGGGAGAAGAATGGAAGCCTGGGGCTCTCAGTCATATTATCGAAATGTCATTATTCTTGCTGTTTTGGAAGAATGTGTGTTTTGATTCAGGGGAAAACTTCCTCCTCTGTGTCCATGTTGTAATGGTGGCTGAATTCATTCATCGTGAGCTGACTTTGAGAGCAGAAGCATGACACTGAGCCCCGCAGCCGCCTTCCTTCTGGCCCAGCTTAAAAAGGGCTTGTTTTCTCCAGTGAACTTCAATGCAGAAACGGCCCTTTTGCCATGTAAACCTACAGCAGCGAACTGCTGTCCCTGCTTGCAGATTCCAGCACAAGGCAGTAAACACTGTACTAGATACAAGATACAATATATCTTTATTGTCACTATACAAGCACAATGAGATGATGTTTGGATCCTGTAGAAGCCTTAATAAAAACACAAAAATAAAATAACAAAAATAAGTTGCATATAGCAATTACAAATACACAATATAAAAGTATAAGAGTGATATTGCACATGAATTATTGCACATGACATAAATGATTGCACTTAAGAAAAGGCAGCAGTTGAGAGTTGTAGCATTACTGCAGGATAATGATCATGATCAACAATATCGCACAGTATTACATGTGGTGCTGAGATGAATGTGACAGCAGCAGAGTCAACATGGATGATTGTATGACGTATGATATATCTGAAGGCTTGTGATGACTTCCTGTTGTTTTTTCACATTTACAAGACCTCCATGCACCATGAGTCCAAATAATCATAGATAATGACCCAAGCTATGGAACATGACACCAACGGGCGGCTTGTTTTGCTCCAAGCCTGGTTGGGTATATGTGGCCCACAGATGGAGAGATGATTGATAGGAGTTTCAGAGATGTGGTCATGGAATATGGTCCGAGGGGACCGGGTTCACGTTTTGGCGACGAGTGCAGTTCAAGCTGACGTCTCGGTGAACCTTGCCCGATTTTCTTTTCTTGCGTTGCAGAACTGCAGCCAAGTTCTAGTGGCGAAGCCTCGATTGGCCCAAGCTTGGTGACCGGGGTCTCGTCAGACGAGGATTCCATTGCGTGTGCTAAACATCCCCGTCTCATCATGTACCTTTTCAACCAGAGTTTAAAAGCCAGCACTGCTGGGCATCAGCCCACCTAACCAGCAAACACATCTGCCGTTTAAGCTCAACCACATGAGAAATGCTCTTATTTTGCCATTCGACCATCAGCATAGTCCTCCATCTCCTACCTGACTATTTCCCTCGAGGCAACACCAATATATCTCTTTATTACACTGTGTTGAGTCGCCACTGCAGATGTTGACATATTAGCTGTTCTTTATTGCTACAGGCTCTCCTGATTAACGTGATTTACTCCATACATCTTCTCTCTCATTTCCCCTAATTACTGTCAGTCTAATTCTATTCCAAGCTAACTAGCAACGGCAATTTTTTTTATTGCCTCTAATTTCAAATATTTTGCTCCCCCCCTCCTCCCCACCACCTTTCTTTATTAATGTCAACTCAGAATAATTAACGTGACACCTCATAGGCGATGATCGCGAGCAATACCCCAAGCTAAATTAGACCACGGACTCCGTCGCCATATTTACGCTGCCGGCCTCTTCCGTTTAAAGCTGCAGTGTCCCCCCCAGGCTTTTCGTATTCGTCCTTGGTGCGTTTTAGTCAGTGTGTCACTCTCGGGGATTCCGTTTGCGGTTTGGCGGGAAACGTCGTTCGGCGCTGCTTTACCGCCCATGTTTTACCCCATGTTTTTCTCCGGCTCCCTCCTTTCTGGAGCTTTCCGTTAAAGGTCACACGAAGTGCTCGCTTGCTTACGCATTACCTGGCCCGCGTTGGTATGCACGGCCATTTTTGCGGAAATATTACTCCTATCAGATCGATGTAGGCAGGCCGGCTTTTGCTTAGCCAGGTAAGAGATTGGTCTGTGGGGAGCACGTAGGCCTTCGCTATTTGCATAAAACATGCATGCCCCTCAAATGCACACGCCATTTCATGCACTCAGGCTCCCAGCCTCGGCTCCCTCACTCCCTCTTGCCCACAGACTAATGAGAACGTCAAGTCCGACGGCCAGAGTTCATCCATCATGCACTCGCGCCCGACGGAATCACCACTGAGGCTTTGCGGCATATAGCGGCTGCTCTCCGCAGGTTATAAATGGGCCTGTTTTTCTCCCCATTTGTCTACTGTAGGTGTGCTCAAAGCTCCGGGCTCGGTGCAGAGGCACAACAAAAGACACCGACATCCAGTTTGCCAGTCCCTGTTTGTCCGGGCAGCTCCCATTCTCTCCCTTTCTCTCCCCCCCCCCCGAAAGGCTGGGCCAGCGAATGGAATTACTGTCATTTCAAAATGGGCTATTTGTCTCACCGAGGCTTGTCGTGTCTCGCTTTCAGTGTTCGTGCTGTGGAATGTACCCCCTCTGCGGTCTGGTGTTCTGTTCCTTTATGTCCTCAGCGCCAACCTCTGCCGTAATGTTACCAAAAACCGTATCATAGTGCAGCACAGCACTGGTGGTCGCACGGTATTGTTCTCAACTCCCCGTCTAAGATCCCAGGCATCGTGCCAGCAGGCATCTTCTATGGAGAAGAAAAGGGGGTTACCAAGGAATATGACTGAAACCATTAAAACCATTAAAATCCTTTCAGGAAGATGGGGGATCGTAATCGCTTCGGAATGAGATGGGGGATTACGCTTAGCGGGGGGGGATCAGGGACTGTCAGATCCGTCCCGTGATGGAGGACAGGGGTTTAAGGGCTAATTCTGCAGGGCCTCTTCCCCACCTCCAAGATTCTTTGAACAAGACATTTGGTCTGCAGCCCAAAGGCTGGGGAGAGCGCCCTCTTCTGCTCCTTTGGTGTTCCTTGTGGTCAATAAAAGAGGACCAAAAACTTACCCCCCAAAAATTGACCCCCCAAGGAAATTTTGGTATATTCTTATTAATCTTCTAATTATTATTCTTATTCTCCTTACTTGTTTGTCCTGTTCAGGGTCCTGGCGGTTCAGAGCCTATTCCGGAGGGAATAACCCAGTTCCTCTTCTTTCTTGTTATTATTTTCATCATCATCATCAGCATTATACAGAGGGTTTGCCGGGCCTTGCCATACTTGTGAAAAAGGAACTTTGGTCTATATTATCTGTATCCCAGTATGAAGCAGTGATGTCTCGGGGATCACCATGGACACGGGAGCCAATTATTTACATCATTTCAGCAGCCTGGGCCTCGTTATGCTCTGAGGTGATGTCATAAGTGTGGGGACACTTTATGTTAATTGGTCAGTGATGCCAGAAGGACACCTGATACGCCCAACCCAATCCCCTCGCGACATGTTCTCGCCTGGTATAGGTCGCCACGGCGATCACCACGGTCGCTACGCCAACTGGGTCCTTGGATGGAGCGGAGGGTGCAGCAAATGCGTGCTGTATCGGTTTACGGGAAGAGCAGGAGGCGCAACATTGCGGCGATGAAGCATTTGAGGCCATCAGGCATGGTCACGGCTAAAACTGCACACGGCAAATTTTGCCGTTATTGCTTTATCGCTTGACATGTCTGCATTGACCGAGCCAATTGGAAAATCATTAATTTGAAAAGATTACCCATTGTATCCAATGCCTGCTACAGACATGGAGAACAATGACCCTGTCATTCATTTCAGGTCTTTTTTTTTCATATTAGCTTTGAATTATGTGTTGAGAACTGCCCGGGTTTTTAGCCTGATTGAATTCTCGCAACATCTTCTGGAAAGATCCATTTAGCTGTATAAGTGTATTTTTCCCCCATCATATTCTATTATCCAAGCTCAGTGCTGTATTTGTACTCTCTCTGTGGGCTTGATAATAAAGTCAGAATGATTCCTGGAGTGGGCACAGGCGCAGTGGTATCCTCTGCTGCCTGTTTTGCATTAGATTTTCAATGCAGCTAGTTTAAAAGAGAGCGGTGAAATGCAGTCTGAATCTAAATCCTCAAATGACAGCTGGTTCAGGTCTACCCAGGACAAGCATGTGTAATATCCCAAAGTTGGGTAGTTCAATAAGGTCCATGCAAAATATGTTTGCGTATGTAAATGGGTCACCTACTCAGGTCAGTGATTTGACGGAATCAGGCTTTGGTCGGCTGTCCTGTTCCTACTGTACCTGCCACCCCATGTCTATATTATTAAGGTATCATAGTAACGAGAGCGCCCATTGGTCAGAAAAACTGTTACTCTTAACCATTTTGTAATTGGAGCTTAAGTTTGGTCATGTTTAAAGCTGCTGTAAGCTAAGCAATCTCATGTACAGTATTGTGCAAAACTCTTAGGCAGGCTAAGATGTTTAAAAATATTTATCTGGGTAGCATGTATGTATTTTCTCAGAAAATGAAGCAGGATTTATTATTGGAATATACGTAAATGAAAAATAATACAGTAAAAAGTAACTTTCTCCAAAAAGTTACATATATCTTGTTGGGTGCCTAGAAGAACAGTGTCTACGTTCCCAAACCTCTCCTCAGGGACCTCCCAACCAAACATGGTGTGCTTGTGGTCTATAAAATAAATAAAAACATGGATATATTGAACAGTTGCTACAAATTCTAGAGGAACTTTTTGAAATGGCTGAGCTAAGCTGCTTTGAGTGACATAATATGTGACAATCATTTATTGGCATTACTGAATGACTATGGAGCTAAATTTTAGTTAGCTAAGAAAGAATGAGATTTAAAGCCTGTTTTTTTTGGTGGGACAAAAGACAAAGATAAAATGTGGGAAATTAAGCAGAAGGTCATGTGGTTCTCTGCTAAAGACAGTATTGTCTTTGTTCCACAAATATTGTGAAATTTGTGGTGAGTACTGAGGTGTTGTTCTCCACATGAACTCTTCTTGTTTTTTCCCCAGAAGGGAACAAGATAAATTTTAGTTAGCATCGCTGTATAGTGATTAAAAATTTTTCTGGAACACTGGTGTGTCTGTCACCAGATTGCAACCTGCATACATGCTACTGCAGTCTAGCAGGAGGAAATGACAGGCACTCAAGTTACCGGTATGTTTGTTTTTTTTCTTCCTAATTATACTATCCATCAACATTTTCCTTATCTCATTAAATGCTAATGACGGCTCATAATCAAGCTTCAGTGCCATAATGCTTCCCATAATACATTTCACCTGAATGGCTCCCCCGCCCACCTCTGAGAACAGCTGTGAAGAGCTGATATGGGATTTAGAATGTGGCACCATCGCTGATCCAGGACTGCTGTTGTGGTTCTTTGTGCTTGAGATGATGAGGTGAGCTGTGAGATTGAAAGAGCAGCTGCATGGCGTTTGTCTCTCTGTGCCTGTATCTCTGCCCCCTCCTCCCTATCCCCCCCCCCCCCCCCGTCCGCCTCCATCAATTGAGTCCCATCTTGATAAGCGGCACTTCTGTGATACAGGCCATGGGCTTAGGTATTAGCCGTTTTTCGTGAAGCCTGAAAGACCGGGCATGACACAGAGCAGCTCGGGAAATACCACCGCGTCAAAAATCTACCATTGTGCATCCACGGGCCTGGCCCCGCTTTTCTGGAAACAGTCCTCAGGAAAGAATGGCAGAAGAAGCAGGTCTACCGGGTGACAAATCAGAGGGATGGTAATGGGGACGATTCGTAGTGCAGAGAAGGAGCCCTCACTTGGCCCCTCTACTGCTTTTTTGCAGAGAATCGAGGCAATTTTTTTTTTGACTCGGCCAGAGCCGGGGTACTGAGCCAGCGACAACAGACTGCGGGACTCGATGCCCCACATGGATGCAGTTTCGCCAGACAGTCTGGGAGGTTCAATAAAGCAAAGCGATGGCTGGCATTAGCCGGAGACTTTGTGTCCTCACCACTGACCACAACACCCAGATGAGAACAAGGGCCCCAAGTTACAAACAGTGACTGTAACGTAACCTAAACGCCAGTTGGTCCCAGAGAGCAGAAAAACACAGGATATCTATCAGCCATGCTGCTCTGTGGTTTGGTTGGACGTTCAAACTGAATAATATCTGGTTGATTGGGCGTTTGATTGATTGCCCGGCTGCTCTGTCGCTGGGACATTCTCTTCCTCTCTTCCATATCAATTGCCTCCCTGGGGGGTACAGGTAATAACAGACTCCTAACTCTCAGCTCTATTAAGAGCAGGCTGGAGATGTCTTCATAAGTGGATGTGGAGCTGTCAGGAGGAGAAAACGCCCCACTGGCTTTCGATTCAAGCACATACATATATATTTACTGCTGCGCTCCTGGGCTCCTGTTGGGCTTTAATGAGCAGGCTGCCCACGGAGCCTCACTAGTGCTCGCAGATGGAGTGAGGAGTACTTGATGGGAGTGGATTGTCTGGGACTGTGGTGCACAGCCAGATTCTACAAGGTTTACTTCATTCTCCTACAAGACAAAAATCAACATCTTCTTAAAATATATCTGGAGTGAATTTTTGGGTTCAGTCCAGGATCCTAAAAGGCATTTGCCGACCGCACTTAATTTTAGGCTAGCAGACATTTCACGGAACAGGCAAGTAATTGTCTAACAAGACTAGATTTAATTGCGTAAATGTACCTGTTTTTAAGGGGGCATTAAGACTAATTTTGAACAAAATTTCAAACAAAACCAAGGTTGCCATTTGAATGGTATCACCAGTAATAGTTTTTTTGTTCATACAGTTAATTATTTAACATGCTCACAAATACCCTCTCCAACCCTACATCCAGCCATGGATTTGCGTTCCTCCTCACTGAAAGCACAATTAAATTAAATTAAATGAAAACATAGCAGTGTACATTTTTCCACTCCAGCTGCCAGGGTTACAGGATGGATCCATGCGACTGTCGCCACGGAGGTCCCCAATGCGCTAATTAGTGACCAAGCCGGGAGTGGCTCGTCGCATCTTAGCACCCCCCCCAGTCTGCTGCTCCCCTGCATTTCCCCTGGCACCTCCCTCAAAGACCTCCAGGGCCGCAGCATCGGTGGTCCACTCTAGTCAGCTGAAACAGGGGTCCTGAAGGTGGAAAAAGTCACAGACCCACCTCTGACCGGCTACACTGAAGTCGCCTGTCGCAGATGCCTCTGTGAATCTCTGATGAGTGGTGTTGCATGGCTCTGGGTGAGACCCATTGAGCAGGACGCGTTGGATCTCTAATTGCTACTGGACACACTTTCATGTTTTTATAGCGAGGAGTGTCCTGCCGTGGGCCTTCTGACTGCTCTGTCTCCAGGCAACAGCCTCACTCATCATGGTCCCACGAAATGAAATCAGTCCTTCTTCTGGCATTGCGGGTGGTGTAGGTTATGGCGAGGGCAGCAGCAAAATCGAAAAAAAATATCCCAGTCAAATGCTTCAAAAGGATGGCAATCGATTTCCAAAGAATAGACTAGTTTTTATCTTCCGTCTCATCCATGTCGCCATCCTCTGGGTTTACTTACAGCTGTGAATACCGTCAGGATCGTTGCCAAGAAGAAAAATATTATATTCACTCCCTAAAGCATTGTTGCATTGCAGCAATTACTTTGATTGCTTCAGAAAATGTGCTGTGTTCGTACCTTATTGTATGTTTTCTTATAAGTAGATTATGGTATGCTTATTTGCCAATATATAGTTTTGAAATCCATTTATGCTGCTGAAATGGCTGTAAAGCAGCAAGAACGTTCAAAGACATGTGAGCGATAGACCTCACCACCAGCTCTGATTTTGTGTCCTTGTGTCCACATTGACTCTCCCAATGGGTCTTTACTCATAACTGGGTTTTTACTTTCACTTTTAAGTGTCCCGCAGTTTTTGAAAGTTCTACAGATGGTGCAGGCCTCAGCCGCTCTTTGATAAACTGGTGTCCGTAGCTCTTCATTTACAGGGACAGCTTAAATTTCTTGTACCTAGAGATCTTCTTTCAAGAACTAGGATTAGCAATCTCCATACAATGACTTTGACAAGAAAGAGTTTGCTGGAACATCAGGTCAAGGGTCAGGCCTGGAAAGTGCTTGTGGGCTTTTCTATAGGGAGAAGGTGATGGCCGCCTGACAAGCCAATGAGAGGAGGAGTCTACCAGTAACCCACATATGCTGTGTCCCTGGATCTGTATTTGACATGGTGCTTGACACGAGGAAGATGAGTGGCATTGATGAGGAAGGGGCACTGGCTTTTCCTGTCAAAATGAAGGCCCTTCTCACCTTCTATGAAACAGAGAATGCCTTCTGGCAGCCGGTTAACTGCATCAGAGGGATGGCGTTTGGATAGCCATAGGATTGACACAGTCAGTGTCCATGTAGACTAACAAAGAAAACAGTTGATGCTTCTTCCAGTCTTCAGTAGCGACACTTGTCATATATCCTTAGCCTTCCATGCTAAGCCATCTTACGAGTTGCTTGAATAAATTTATGATTATTCTGCTTTGGATGTTGGATTCTGTTCATATTTTCTGCCTCATAATCCTACCATCACTGTCTTCTACCTTCCGGGGGAATTGTAGCTCTCGGTGGCACCAATGTCCTTGAAACTTTCACAGACCAACAACCAACAGTGGTTGGGACTGCAAACGACTATCTTGAACCCTTTGGGGCTGCTTGATTAGCACTAGCCTCTGAAAAGCCACTGTTCATTTAGCTAAGCCGTCTTGGCACAGCAGCTAATAACGGCTGTGAATCACTCATAAAGACTGTCGTACCAACAGCAGTTCTCCTGCAGGGCCATTTGCCAGAAATGGCTCTCTCTCTCTCTCCTCTAATCCTCTTCGGCTTCACCGCCGCCGCGCAGCAGCATTTACAAAACCGTCGGTCTAATTACCATGGAGAAGTTACCAATCGTCAAAGCAGCTTGTTTGGAATGGGTACAGCGGGTGGGCAGGGCACAAGTGGCTTGATCTGAGCTTCTGAGCAGCACGCAGACAGATTCTCTGCTGCAAAGAACCTTTGTGTCACCACAGCCGCCTAACGGAGGTGGAGTACAGCAAGCTTGAAGTGAGAGGCCTAGGGGCTGAAGGTGATCGGTGACCTCGCAAAGATTGTCTTCACCGTCAAACGTGCAAATAGTCATGTGACTTTTGGTCAGGAACCACTGAACTGCTGTGGCTTGGGCAGTAGGTTGAGAACAACTCCGGGGTCTGGAATAATTATATAGAGTCACATTAGACACCGTAGTTGTGGCTTCCCCAACTGAATTTTACTGTTTTTCTGGGCTACATTTTTCACTCTTTCACCATAGTCTTTGTTTTGGAGGGAAATGCCCAAATCCAAAAGAACAAGGGTTTTCAAGCTTTCTGAATCCAGGGACCCCAAAATTAAACTAGCCCAGACCTGGCCCCCCCTACCACTAATGCTTGATTGTGTAAGTGAAAAAAGAACTAAGGAGCATATTAGGGTTGAGGGTGGAGGGTCTGCCTTAAAAAATCTTTTGGCTCCGTTGATATTTTTCATATTGCATAAACCAGATGATTATACCGACATTTCAACAATATATAATACATTGTGGACCCCCTGCAAATGTTCTACAGACCCCCAAAGGAGTCATATACCTCGGGTTGAAAGCCCCTGTAAGGGGAAGTCTTGTCCCGAGCAGATTACACACATACGTATCCTGGCATGCATAATATATACCTGTTTACGGTGTCTTTTCCAGTCCTTAACACATTAATTTACCACTCTGTTATTATTAGTAAATGTCCTTTTTGTGTTTTAGCATCCAGTCAGAGGTGAAATATATTTGCATGTTGTGTAACTGTTTCCATTATGTTTTCCGTCAATATTTTTGTGATTGTTGGAGGGAACAGAACAGTGAAGTGAAAACCATCAGTCTCTCGGTTGCCACTGCTCTGGCCCCGGTCCCCCTCGTCGCCCCCGCTACGTGATAGCCTGTGAAATGGGCAGGCTGGGTGGTAGTTAATGGCCTGTAAAGAGTACGGGCTAATGTGTCTGATCATGTTAGAGACAATATCGGCATCCTGGGTGCTTTACACCCACCATGAGCGGGATGCAGGTGGGTGGGGGAGTGGGGGGGGGGTCAGTGCTCATCGATTTAATGTTTTCTCATACTCAAATGGGCTGTCGACGCATGACATAAATACATTCAGACGTGCATATCTGTTTTGAGGAAATCAAAAATACAGCTGGGTTTATAATGCCGCAGAAAGAGGGCCTGCCGTCGATCATGCCAGTTCGAAGGCTTTGTGAGAGAGCTTGAAGAGGCTCTCTCTACATACTGAGGTCACCAAGTCCCTTACTCGTGGCTCTGAAGCTTCCGCAACTGAAGGGTTAATCCAAGAGTGGGCCAAGAACGATTTACTTCATATCAAAAGTGATTCGAAATATTTACAGTTTCATTAGTAGAATGAGGATCCATCCACTTGGGTCAAATAAGTGTCCTAATGAAATAGGTTACAGGCTCATTCCAAGTATGCAGTCTGAATATAATTAAGTATATATTCGAAATATAGTGCTGGACCAACAGAATCACGCAGTGTATTTATGGAGGTGGATTTACACCAGAGAACCTTGACGAGCATTACTGCAAGGTCATGTACGCCAACTCCATGATGCAAACTCAAGTAGACACCAGTCTACTGAATTTTACGTGCTTTTAGAATTATTACCTGACCTCATCAGTAAATGCCATATCTCGGCTGAATGCAAATGAGGCCGCATGTTAATTAATCCTAAAGCAGGGGCAAGTCTTTGTAGATCATTTCAGATCATGCTAACATTTCTATTTGGTGTACAAGAACTTTGGAGAGCTAAAGAGTACCATAGAGCTAGCACCAGTGCTGCCTGGTTAGGCCTCAAGGTCTTGGTGCTCTTTCATCTCTTTTCATCCTTGTTATTAATAGAAAGCAGGCCTTGATATACTCCTTGGCACAGCACTGCTCGCTGGACCGTTGGCACAGAATGGTGGGCTAATGTACCCAATGATACTGACACTCTTGAGACATAGTCAAGAAGCCCTTTTCGGTTCTGCTGTTCTGCCGGAGCGAGTGTAGATATGAGTTTGTAGCACCTGGCTGAGAAGCCAGCTAGTATGTTTTAGCTCATATGATTACGGCATCATCCATAAGAGAGACATTACCACAGATGTGGCTGTTCAGACCGGGCCTCTTTTCCTCTCGTAATTTAATGACCAGACAGGAAGGAGGTCATCTCCACACTCATAGTTTGCTTACATAACTGCAGTGGAAAAGCTAATATCTGCTCTTCAACAGGTAGGGGACCTTCCAGATTCACAGTCTGTGTTTCAGGGATGGCATATAAAGGTGTTTTATGAGGGTGATTCATATTGATTTTGTATCCTTTTGTTTCATGATAAAGCCTCGTCTTTTAATGTCTCCCCCATTATTTGACAAGACGCGTATATGGCATATTGATCTACAGAGGATATGTGCTGTCCATTGATGATATTTAATTTAACGTTCAATCGTCACCAACACAGTCAGTCTTATTTAATGTTACCATGCTGTGCACCTGAGCCATGGTCTGATTGTCTGTGTTGTAATTATTCTCTTTTGACAGGGCGACTTTCTTGTAGCCGACATCTACAATGTACTTCTGAAGCTCGGACAAGGACTACTTCTTGGTCACCACCTCCCCTCCAGTAACCCTCTCCCTCCGTCCAACATGGAGCCAGTTCCAAAGATGCAGCCATTCCTTGCCATAGTATTTACCCTTACTTCCTGCATCCTGTCCGTCTCCTCCACGGCCACGCCTTTCCCCAAAGATCTGGAGCCAATCAACATTGTCGGCCGGCAGCGTGAGTATAATTCTATTGCTGATTGGTGCATCCGCCTGCGATGACACCACCCCCTTTATTCATGCAGAAGTAGATAGTCGCTCTCTAAGTGAAAATCCAGCCTCTACTATGACCTCTGGTGAGTTGGCCCACGTTCACTGTGTGACAGAGGGTGTAATTAAACAGAAGCAGCCCTAGAATCAGAGGTGTGACTAACACTGTCTCTGATTTCCATCAGTGACACATCAGCGGCTCTCCCAAATATTGGTAATGTGTGGCAATGCGTAGGGTCGTCCCTGGAAATGATATATTGATTTGTATTCATTAGGCAAACTAGGCCAGCCTGTGTTTGCTCACCACCGGGCAAAACTTTTAAGCAAGGAAAAGCTGTGAGACATAATTAAACCGCAATCAAGGTGAGACACAAGGCCAGCCCTTCTCATGTGACCTGCATTAGTCTGTTCTAATTGTGCTTTGGATAGAGAGAGAGAGAGAGTCCTACAGACTGCAATTTGTTTGGATGGTGAACCGCTGATCTCACTGCCTCCAGTCAGAGGGGGCAACCTTGAGTGCCTTAATGCAATGGTGCCTGGTCATAGGTCGCTGCCCCCCCCGCCTTATTGCATTGGCTGTTTCCCATGACAACCTGAGTAAAATGTGCTTGCTGTATTATTAGCCTTATAAAATCCATGCTAAGGTATTTTTAACAGACTAGATTTATGAATTACCCTCTATTTAAAACCAATCTGGCTCCTTCCGTACCCCTGCATTAATTACATCAGCTTGCTATTTTGATCATTAAATGCTTCATTTATCATCGGATATCCTAGATCAATGTTTCCCAACCCGGTCCTCGGGAATCCTCAGACGGTCCACATTTTTGCTCTGTCCCAGCTTCATGCTAGAGCAGGGATGGGCAATCTTATCCACAAAGGGCCGGTGTGTGTGCGGGTTTTCGCTGCAACTCCCTAATTAGATTACTAATTAGAGGACTGATTGGCTGAAGAGTCCTCACACCTGTGTTTGAACAGCTGCCCTACAGGTTATCCCAAAAACCTGCATACACACCGGCCCTTTGCGGATAAGATTGGCCACCCCTGTGCTAGATGGTCCACAGTTTAGCTTGGGAGCTGGGAGGGAACAAAAACGTGAACCGTCTCAGGGTCCCCGAGGACTGGGTTAGAAAACACTAGATTAGGATATTGGCAAGAAGCTGGTCGTTGAACCGAAAGCGATCCCTGATGAAAGTGGAGGAGTAGAGGGCCTGGGGAGTTTGGGGGGTGTGCACTGCTTTGGATTAGCAGCATTTGGCTGTGATCAGGTGGAAAGATCAAATGGCTGAGCCGAAGCGAAGGGCAGACAATGAGCATTTCACTGCTGCTTTTTCCTCAGTGAAGGTGCCTCGCATTCAGCTCCAATCGGCATCCATACTAAACGAAATGTCTTTGTGTTTCGTGCTATTAATCAGCTCATCATTTAATTCCTTAATCAGACACTAATCATTTAATCCTTTAATCATTTAATTTGACTTATTTTACGAAGAGAGGTCAGTACTTTTGTTTCTATGCTCTTAAGTTCTTTATCAGATTTTAGCCGCACCTTCTGGTTGCTATTATCTTACCCCCCTACCACCCCCCCATCCCCGTCCCCGTCCCCCTGTCCAATGGAGCAGTACTTAAGCCTTTTCTGTCTCACTTTATTTTCTGCAGCAAAAAAAATCACAGTTTAAATACTGGGATCCACTCACATTATTATAAACCTTTTAGAAATGCACCAACACTTTGAAACGCCAGGCCTGCAGTCCTCGGGAAGTACATGACTTGAATGTGAATCCTGCCAAAGGTGCCTTGGAGTGGTTGGCCTGACTTTACAAGCAAATGGCACAGGGCAGCCATAAGGAAAGTCATCTCTGATCAGCCTGTCATATAGAATTAATTTTAATGCAGCCACAGACTGACATTCCAGGTACTCAATCAGCAAAATGCCAACAGAGGTCCGTGAACGTATCTCCCCCAAATATCTCCCTCGGTTATGCATGCGGTAAACCTCGGGTTGTGTTAATGTGCGGATGGTGTGACTGGAATGGTGTCCCGCCTCACCTACAGGCTCCCAGCTGCATCCAGGGTTTCAAGGGCTGACGTCCGACAACGACACAGCACGCTTAGGCCTGGACTTCCAGAGGATGCTGCGAATCAACCACATGCTTTACATAGCAGCCAGGTAGTGCCTGAATCTTTGTCCTACCCCAGTTCAGTGCCTGAGCCTCTGAGGGTATTTGTTGTGAAAACAGGAATTGGCTGTAATGCTCCAGTAAGCTCTAGGTGCGCTCCATAGGCTATAGCTGTCTTTAAATCAACCATAAAGCAATCCTCTCAAACAATGGTACAACAATTCTCTCAAATAACAGTACAACAATCCTATTAATACTAAACAATCCTGTCAAACAACAGTACAACAATCCTGTCAAGGAACAGTATACAACAGCAAAACAATCCTGTCAAACAACACTACAACAATCCTGTCAAACAACAGTACACAACAGCAAAACAATCCTAACAACAGTACAACAATCCTAACAACAGTACAACTCTCTCAAACAACAGTACACTACAGCATAACAATCCTTTCAAACAACAGTATAGCAATCCTTCCAAACAATGATACAACAATCCTCTCAAACAACGGTAACACAATCTTTTCAACCAACGCAAAAACAATCCTTTCAGACAATGGTAAAACAATAATCTCAAACAATAGTACAACTATCCCGTTAAACAACAGAAAAACAATGACCACACGTGGCATGCCCACCTCACAGTCTCATTTTAGAAGAAGTCTGATCCGTAATAGATTGAAGGTCAATAAAATAATGTTTCCCGCACTGTCTGCTATCCTCGAAAATGAGGAGCGTGCCGGTCATATTAAGCTCTGAAAATGTGTCGCTTGGTTTATGTCATGTTCGCCGTGAAGTTGCACTGCTCGAGGGGATCAGCGGAGACTCGGGACTGATGGTTTTTTTGTCCATTTGGCAGGGATCACGTGTTTGCGGTCAACCTCAGTACCTCGACGGAGCAGATTGTTCCCCAGCAGGTACCGTAATAGCTTCACGCTCGCTTTTTGTGAATGACTCGGCATACTACGAAAGCCGGCCAGCTGACCTTGAGATAACAGCACGGCGTAAGGGCTAGAGAGAAACAATGAATTTATAATGTTTCTTGCAACGTCAAAGACAGCAGTTCCTACTACATTAAATCAGCAATGACGTGTGAAGAATGATGTCAGTTATTTCTCCATTAGAGCCTTATTTATGATCACATTCAGGTAGGTACCCGAAGGTGAAATGCATTCACTTAAAGAAACATTTAAGGACCAGTTTTAAGGGCCCCGTGATGGCTTGGAGGGCCCCATCAGGTTTTAAGGGCCCCGTGATGGCTTGGAGGGCCCCATCATCTTGTACAGGTTAAGTGATTGGAAGGTGGGGCAATGGATGGTTTGAAGGAAAGGAGAATGCTGATTGGATAGGTCTGAAATGCAACGCTCTGGACAAATTGCATTGGCTAAATTATGCAGATGTCCAATTGTTTTGCAAGATACGGTCATGTGACGGGGGTGAACGCCAAGGCTGAAGCACCTTCAGAGATCACCCAGTGCATTGTCTTCGATAGGCACTTAAAAGTGAGGGGTGCTGCCTGCTCCATTTCCCATAATTACTAGCTGTCAGCACGTCCCACTCCCGTCAGAGAAACACAACGAGCCTCAGAGCACCACGCTATAAGTTTCTGCAAAGATTGCAGGTTTCATTTCATTCCCTGCTTCTGTTCTTCCCACTCCGGAGACCCCAAAGTCTCTAAACTGCCCCAGCAGCCTCTGGGGTCTGGAGAACATCAAAGCCTACAGCTAGACTGATGGCTCCCCTCCTACTCCAGAGTCTCGCTCACCTAATATGAGCTTTAGTTTCTGAGAGCGGGATGACAGCTCTAACAACACCATAAACGCTGTTTCTTACCCTCCGGTTTACCAGTAGTGTTAAAGGGATTCTCCTGCGTTTTCTCTGTTCTCCCCAGTGCTATAAAACCTCACAGTATGTTTGGCTGGTTCAAGAGGTGGGAGCTGGAGCTATGCTTGGGCATTACTTACCTTTTCATACCATCATAGCATTCAGACATTACACCACAGTATACAGTAAAATTTTCCAAGATTACAGAATACTGGAATCGTGTTGCATTTATGTTCTTATCCATAGGTGGAAATTAGCAGGAGAACGTTTTAAACTGGATTTGAGAAAGCACTTCTTTACAAATGCATGTAGTTAGAGTGTGGAATAGTCTTCCTGTTAGTGTAGTGCAAGCTAAAAGTTTGGGTTCTTTTAAATCAGAGGTAGATAAGATTTTAACAACTTTAAGCTATTAGCTGAGTTCTCCCCAAATGAGCTTGATGGGCCGAATGGCCTCCTCTGGTTTGTAAATTTCTTATGTTCTTATGAAAATACTATCAAATTACTTTTATTCCTGCCCAGCCCATTTAACCAACCTGCTGCTACTTTGCATTGCACTTTACACATTACCTTCACCAAAACATTACTGTATTTTATTTATGTATGTAATTTATTATATTAATTGTCATTGTCTTGATTGTCCTGTTTCGCACGTCATCTCAAAGCGACATTAGCGACAAATAAGCGATTCTGATTCTGATTATTAATACCGTCCAAAGCCTAGTTTTTAAGCACGGCACGGTTTGGATAATCGTACACTGTTTCCGTCACAGAAGCTGACCTGGAAGACGAAGGATGTGGAGAAGTGCACAGTCAGGGGGAAGAACAGCGTGAGTAGCAGGATCTGCGTGGCACGGTGTGGCACCACACCGCCAGCTGGGTGCTAAGCGCACACAGGAAAGCCAGGCACAGGCAAAGGCTCCAGCCCGGCCAAGTGAATTAGCCGGTCGGCAGAGGGGGGGCGGAGGCCGAGAGCAGGGTCATGCTCTTGAAGAAGGCCCACGTTGTGTTTTGCAGGACGAGTGCTACAACTACATCAAAGTTCTGGTGCCCAGAGACGACGAGACGCTGTTTGCCTGCGGCACCAACGCTTTCAACCCCACCTGCCGCAATTACAAGGTGCGTGAACATCCATTAGAATTACTCAGTACAAATGCCACCCCCCAACATTCCTGCTTTGTCTAACCTTCATGTCATGTGACTCTGCATCCATGATCAGAAGGTCGCCAATTCAAATCCCAGGGTCGACGTACCGATGCTGCCATTGGCCCCTCGAACCGGGCCCTTAATCCCCAATGGTTCCGGGGGGGTATTGTATAGGCTGGTTGACCATGTGCTTTAACCCCCCCTCCCCAAGCTCTCACTTTCAAAAACATAGTTTCCCCATGAGGATCAATAAAGTGTCGCTATTCTATTCTAGGAAAGATAATGTCTAATAATCTTCACTGTCCCTTATGTGTGGGGTGTGGGGTCTGACCAGCGTCACCTTTCTGCTACATACTGGCTGGGTATGAGAATAATGGTATGATTTACAGACTGCTTCTAGAAGAGAAGAAGTGTGGTCAAGTCCATAAATTCATGGAAAAAGAAAAAATATATATCTAGTGCAAAGTCAACCAGCGGTCAATGCAGCTGGCTACTCAGAGTGCGGAGCTCTCCAAAGCCCCTCCGTAAATCACCCACCCCCCCAATCCGAGCCAAAAGCCGGGTATGGTAACCCATGCCGCATTCTCCGTACTCCCCCGTTGCTCGTCGTGGATTGGCCGACCTGACAAACACCTCGAGCACCGGGCGGGACGCACGCGTTGTGTCACTTTGGCATTCCAGTGTACTTTCACAAAGCCTGAGGCTCGAGGAAAAAGGCGGGTTTGGGGGGGGGGGTCCACGATTTATACTCCACTAGGCGCATTTTTCATGAAAAATATCTGACTTCTGGATGTGGGCCTGCGGGGGGGACAGAGGAGCAGGAAGGCAAATCGGGCCACAGGCTATGTGGGCCAGTGGTGGGCTAGTACACCCTGAATGCTGCCCGCATCAGTGGAGGCCCATTTTATAGATAATAGTGAGTATTTCTGAGCCATTACTACAGTATTCTGTGTAATACTTTTCTTTGCATCGTTACTGTTTATTGTTCCCTATAATGTATTGCTACTGTCTGTTCATATCTAAATGTCATATCTAATGTCATATCTAAATGTGCATATTTAGCTACTGTAAACCTGCAGTTTCCTTCAGGATTAATAAATCTATCTATCTATCTATCTGTCTGTCTGTCTGTCTGTCTGTGTATCTGTCTCTATCTATCTATCTATCTATCTATCTATCTATCTATCTATCTATCTATCTATCTCTGTCTTTCTAAAAAAATGCAATCTTTGAAGTGTCTTTTTGCCATTGGAGTCTTTTTTTGCAGCTCAGATTCAAGCCAATGGAAAAAAAATCACTGGAGTCTTTTTTGAATCAATTTTTGTTTTGCTGTGTCAAAGTTTCCTGCGAGACTCTGCAGATGGTGGCCAGGCCCCTGGCGTAACCTGAGCCGTTTGTTTTGCTGTGTACCTGCGTGGCTCCGCTGGCGCTGGCAGAAATAGAGTCAGAGGTTAAGGAGTTATGGTGTGGGTGTTGCTGCACACAGGGAGCGATGGCATCTCTCGGGGCTTGGCCCGGACGCTGGTCCGTGCTGCGCGCGTTAGCGGCTGTCGTGGCGCTGGTATGAAGCGGAGCTTTTTGGATCTTGCCACGCAGCCACTCTCTCTGTCTGACACTCTGGACTCCGTTCCCAGCCTTCACTTCCTGTGAGGATTAGCGAGTGTCGCTATGCTAACCACCCAGAGAAACAATGACTGCTGAAATGTCCGCTCAGCAGAAGCTATCTACCGATTCCTGTCCTAAACAACTGGATCTTGTTTCTTTTCCCCTCTCCTTGTGGTTTTAGCGTGGCTTAGTACCATATGGTTCATACTTAAACAAAAGTACAGCACCTGAAATGTCACCTGAGGCACTTGTTCTGGTTGGCACTTTCAGTCTCTCAGCTGATTTTGCTGAGGGGGGGGTCGGGGCCCCCTGAATCTGTCCTGTCATCCATGCCCCTCTGACACCCCTGATTGTTACGATCAGAGGTGGAAAGTACAAATCCAGACCAAGATTTTATTTCACCTAACGAACTTGAGTATAAAGAGTCACATGGTTGGTTGAAATTCTTGGTCTGGATTTGTACTTTCTGGATCTTTCCACCTCTGGTTACTATTAATCAAGTAAACGCAGAGAGTGTAATGCAGAGGTTGGACAGCTTCACTGTTTACCTTTGTAGGGTTTTGTTCTGTTTTGTTGCTTCATCATATTACGTTTATCATGTTGTAACACAGAAATTCCAGCTTGTGTGATGCCCTGTAATCAAGCAAATGAAAGGTAATTCGGAATCCTCATCTCCTTTTGTCATCACAAGGCAAGGTGCCTTGTCAAACAAATATGCTTACTGCAAACATGGACTGACCGTTTGAGATGCCACAAGGCCGGATGATCAAGAATCTAAGTTCTCCATCTCCACTTCCTGGTTCCTGACTGGCTGTGACCAAACATTGTTTGTTGCCTTAAGATCCATAACTCATACAAGCCAGGAAGTGAAGTTTGAGAAGGTTGCGCGAAACATCTACTGCATCAGAGAATATCATCTGGAAATGAACTCCTTCCTCGCTAAGAGGAAGCTTCTTGTCTAGTGCTCAGTGGGCTAAGCCTGTGTGCCTGTAATCAGAAGGTCACTGGTTCAAACCCAGCCTCAGCACGTCTGCAGGTCCTTGAGCAAGACCCTTAACCCTGGGCGCTACTACAGGTGGCTGCCCTTCACAGACAGCTTACTCTACAAAGAGCAAGTTGAGGGAGGCATAAAAAGAATTTCCCCACGGGGACAATAAAGTATCAATTATTATTAGTTTGTCACGTTAAGGGTGAAACAGCAGAATCTAACACATGCTCTTTAGTGAACTAAAATTCTATCCGCAAGCTCTTGGTTATGAATTCCCCAATATAGCTACATTTCTGTAATGCTAAGGAAGATGAAGCGCTCCTGAAGTCCTCTATCTTATTCTGCAGATGTCCACACTCGAGCAGGATGGGGAGGAGGTGGTGGGCCAAGCTCGCTGTCCCTTCGAGTCCCGGCAGTCCAACGTGGGGCTCTTTGCTGGTGAGTTTCCACCACTGACCACGTCATCACCATTTCCCCATGACCCACTGGTATGGAGTTGAGGGGCACCACAGCTGCCAAGTTCGGGAAATAGTTGCTGTTGAAACAGATTGCGAGCCTCAGGCGTCTGAGCCATATTTATTCTTACTCTTTTCGACCTTCAGGGGGTGACTTCTACTCAGCCACCATGACTGACTTCCTGGCAAGTGATGCCGTGATCTACCGCAGCCTCGGTGAGGGAAGTCCAGTCTTGCGCACCGTGAAGTATGACTCCAAGTGGCTACGAGGTGAACGTTCTCCTTGGTTTGTTAAGTTCATACCGTGAAATGACATAGACGGTAATAAACCCCGTCCTATTATGAACGTGACAATCTGTTTCTTTGTGTTGGCTTCTTCCAGAGCCTCATTTTCTCCATGCCATAGAGTATGGGAACTACGTGTATTTCTTCCTAAGTGAGATCGCAATAGAGTACACCACACTTGGCAAGGTAAGAGACCAGCGGACAAAGGATATATTTATAAGCTGGCAGGAGATTGGAGTCTTGAGACTTGCAGCTCTTTATATAGTAGGGATGAAGTCAGAAGTCTTACTGTTCCTGTTACTTGTCTAGGCCAGTTCCTTCAAACTCACTCACTGTTTCCTGTAACTTTCTACCAAGCCTTTGCTGCCTTCCCACTCTTCTTGTAAACCCTTCGCTGGTTGTTAGCCCATCCCCTTTCTTGGCCCCTCCCACTGCCCATTGCTCCTCCTATCTGCCAATCAAAGCCTTGCTGTAAGCTCTGTTCTCTCTACATCACCGGTTGGCTCCTCCCACCAGGTTGTATTTTCACGGGTGGCACGGGTCTGCAAGAATGACAATGGTGGCTCCCCACGGGTGCTGGAGCGCTATTGGACCTCGTTCCTGAAGGCCCGGCTGAACTGCTCGGTCCCAGGGGACTCCTTCTTCTACTTTGACGTGCTGCAGTCACTCACCAACGTGCTGCAGATCAATCAGCGGCCCGCCGTGGTGGGCGTCTTTACCACCCAGGCCAACAGGTCAGCCCCGCCTCCCCTCAGTCATGCCAGCAGTTGGGTCCGAGCTCAGACCATCCTGTTGAGTTGTGCGTAACCTCACGCGATGTCCAGTCCTCTCACTACCTGCTTCCTGACCTCCACGCGCCCCTCAGCATCACGGGCTCGGCCGTGTGCGCCTTCTACATGGACGACATCGAGCGCGTCTTCAACGGGAGGTTCAAGGAGCAGAAGAGCAGCGAGTCGGCCTGGACCCCGGTGCCAGAAGATCAGGTTCCCAAGCCCAGGTGAGGCTGGGCAGCATCTTAGTTTACGGTTCAGACAGAGGGAACCACATTTATCTTCTGTAAGAGTCACAGTACAGCCCACTATACCATAATCCGGACCTGCCTGACATTCCCGTGGGATGTTTTAAATGTAAAAATCCTTACATTTATTAGAAGCCTTCTAAGAATACAAGCTTAGACTTGTTAAAGTGAGTGAACTACTTAAATGTAAGATTAATCACTCTATGCAAGATCTTGGCTGACACCAAGCTCTGTCTCCCAATGTTGACCTGACAGTATAAAGTATATTTATCTACTGATTTATTTTATCACTTCGCCATATTTAGATTAGTTCTGCTATAGGACTTGTAGCCTGGGCAACAGCTTCTAGGCTAAGTGGCCTTCGGTAAATTGGGTTCATGTATCCTAGAGAATAGCAGAGCTTCTGTATGATTTGCTATGACATGATTTGCTGGAATTCATAATGGTACAATGACTTTAGAATATGCAGTGAACATTCCAGGACTCTGTACTGCAATAAAATAACCCTGTAAATTATTTATTCAATAATTTAATTAAAGCAAGCTTTGCAGCTTGGAATTATACGTCTTACCATTTGGGGCAGATACATTTTCTTTTAATAATGTAAGAGCAAATTTCCCAAACTTAGTCTATTCTTTGTTGTACTTGAGGTGAGAGCGTCAATCATCGAAAATCAGGCTGAACCATCATATGTTAAAGTTTTGCGAACCAAAATTCACTTAGGCCTCATGAAATCCAACAAAGCATATTTGTATAATTTCCACAACTCACTTAGTCCACATAAGCTTTCTTGGAAACATATCCCGTGGATTACTTGTCACTGGGGCTGTACCCTTAAGGGTCTGCCAATCGCTTTAGGTAAGTGTATCTTTTAGTCTAATTTAAGGTATGGAAATGGACTCAGGCTGCATTAGTGTTGTCTGGACCAGGGCTGTGCGCTTTTTTCCGACAGTATTGGACAACAGAATGACAGGATCTGCAAGCTTTCCCTTCTAACTGGTGAGTCCAGTGAAGTACAGGGGGATGAATTCTCATGCCCTGAAACAAATCCTCTCCCATCATCCTCTCAGGCCCGGATGCTGTGCGGGTGATGGCCCAGCGACCGCCTACAAATCCTCCATCACCTTCCCCGACGAAATGCTGACCTTCATCAAGTCCTACCCACTCATGGATGAGGCGGTGCCCTCCGTCAATGACCGGCCCTGCTTCACCCTCACCGGCAGCAGGTATGCGGTCCTCCCCCCCTCCCCCACAGTGTAGGTACGACTCCATGGAGCTGACAGTGCCGCCCCCCCCCCGTGGAGGGAGACGGTGTGGGGCCTCGTACAGCTGCTTAGATTTTGCCGCAGCCTTCTAGCAGAGCTGATTTGTCTCTCCACATGCGTCAGGGAGACTGAGTCAGCAAGATTAGATGATGAAGAGGTAGATGACACACGGTCTGCAGTTCCTGTCTAAAATCAGCCTTGTTTTTCCATGATGCATAATAATGAAGCCTAATTTCAGAGAAGTGTATTCCGTTTAATTGCTAGTGCAGCCCTTTCAATAGAATAATTTGACAACACAAATAGACGTTAAGCATTATTGCATTATTACAGACGAGCGTGTCCCTTTAACAGGGTATAAGCTGTTTTAACTGTTTTTGTGTCCATAGATACAAGTTAACCCAGGTTGCCGTGGACCCCTCCGCCGGGCCCTACAGGAACTACACCGTGCTGTTTCTGGGCTCGGAGGACGGCAGGGTGCTGAAGGTGCTGGCCAGCGTCCACCCCAACGCCACCTTCGGCTCGCAGCTCCTGGAAGACATCGACGTCTACAATCCGTCCAAGTGAGCCCCGCGCCGTCTGCGAGTTTATACCTGCTTAACCTCTATCAGCTGAAGGTTAATTAAATAGGTAATAATGTGTGAAATATGCAGTGGCCCGGTAGTGCTGTGTGACTCAGTGGGTTAGGAGGCTGGGCCTGTAAGGGGAAGGTCATAGGTTTGAATCCCCGTGATTTCACCTTGAGGACAGCCTTCACTGCCAGTTGCTCAGTGCGCTGTCTGGCCCTCTGTTCATGATTGTGCAGTGCTTTAGGGTAAATAAATAAGATGTAAATGTCCTCATAAATATAGGGAAATGGAGCTTGTTGGAGAATGAGTTTCCGAGATATTGCCTTGGTATCACTGCACTCTCTCATCGACTTTGGCTTCTGGTCTGGTGCTCTGATAGATGTTTCTCCTGGGTTTTACCTCACAGTGACAGGCATCCATTGACACGCATGCATCTTTAAATAGGCCAAGCCAGGCACCCAGATCTGACAGCCTTTCCAGAGTTTGAACCTGTAACGTTCTTGCTGAGTGACAGGAGCTGTATCACTCTTACGGCCCCCTGGTGGCTCACTCTTTGTGCTCTTTTCCTTGTGCAGGACTGGGCACTTTCAGTCCTCTCGAACAAAATGTGCCGCTGTTTATAATCATGGTGCATCTGTTTCACAAATTTCCAGCCACCTGCAGCCAGAGTTAAGGATTTGGAGGGTCTAGGCAGAAACAGGACCAGGGTCCTGCTCAAATACGTCTGTTTACCTGAGTTTTAATGAAGCAGGAATTCTTAGATTTAGAATAGTCCATTACAACTTGGACAGGGGGAGCAGGACTTCATACTGAAAACCATTGCTAAAAATGCTACTGTCAAACAAGTTGCTATCATATAAAGTATCATATTATCTTATATTCATAAATGTGAATTCTGTCTTCGTGGGGCCCCTAGTTTTCGGAGGACCTAGGCAGCTGCCTTACAGGAAGCCCACCCCCACACACAGTTGCTGGAAGCCACACTGATGTTGACTCGTTGTGCTGCTTCTCCAGGTGTAACGTGCAAGGGGAGGACCGGAGAGTCCTGGGCCTGGAGCTGGACAAGGAGCACCACGCCCTGTTCGTGGCCTTCTCCAGCTGCGTCATCCGCGTCCCTCTCAGCCGCTGCTCTGACTATGGATCCTGCAAGAAGTGAGTGACATTCCTCAGTGACAGGCTCCCGAAACGATCCATCTGTCAGTCTGGGCGCACAGCAGCTCGTTACGGAAGCTGTCCCGGGTGAGGTGTCAGATTTGAGCTTCTGAGGGTCGAATGTGTCCGTCTCGGGTATAAAGAGAAGCCGATGTCACTGCATCCTGCCGCTATCTACACACACACACACACACACATACATATATTAGCCGGAATCATGGATTAAGTTGATGGGATAGAGGAAGAGGGTTGTTTCCAAATGATCAAATGCATTCACTCACACCTGGCACATACAAGGCGACGCCCGCAACATTGGTTTTCATTCAGTAGCAACAGCTGATTGACAGCCTTTTCCACCACTTACTGCATTCCTATTGGCTGAGAACCACCAATCAGCAGTCACTCTGTGGTACCGGAGGTGGTGAAAGGCTCCAGGCCATATCTCCAATTACAGTTGCCGTAATGCATGCATCAGGCATCCCGGGATTTCGTGGATATGACAGGTGGGCTCACAGCCAGATCACCGGCTGTAAAGCAGTGCCACTGGAAACTGATGTAAGTCCGTGACCATTTTAACCCAGAATGCACTGGAGTGATCTGGACAAATGGGAGTGGCATGATGGCTCAGGGTTAGAGGTTTAAAACCCATCTCCACCCTGTATGTGTGGGGTTTCTATATTCCTGTGTTGTGCAGGATTCCTTCAGGTCCTCCATTTTCCTGAGTCCACAGTCCAAAGGCATGTAGTTAGAATATTTGCCATCTGTAAATTGCCCATAGGGTATGACTATGTCCGTGTATGTGCCCTACAATGCACTAGCATCCCAAGCGATGTTCCTGTGCCCTGTACTGCTTGTGATTGGCTCCAGGACTGCTCAGGAATAGTAGCAGATAAATGAATAAGCATATTTTACTACATAATTTCCATATCTTTCCTTCAGATGAATGAAATCAGACTTGTATCCCTTCCTGGGTGTTAAGACCTTCAGCCCTAAATCCTGTGTTTAATAGGGGAGAAGATCAGACTTGGTACAGATGTCCTACCTTAAAAGTTTGCTGCACAGCTTCCTCGCATCCCCTGCGGCTCTGCGGCAGTCAGAGTTTGAGCGTTTCAGACAGCTTGTCACCAGAGCAACAGCGGCGCGGTGTGAGACCTCATCCGAAAGCCCAAGAAGTTGCAGGCTTCTCTTTTTTTTTTGCAAGGCTCAAATAGACCTCACAGGTTCGGCAGGACAGGAGAGAGAGTTTGTGTCCCTAAGTGAACCTGAAGCCGCCTCAATTCTCATCGCAGCAAAAACCCCTAACATCAGTGCAAGGCAGTCCAGAGAAGCCCGATCACCATATCGGTGGATTTCTGCTGGAGCAAGGAAACAAAGGAGAGGATTCATCGCCATTCCACCAGAGTTTCCCACTGCGAGCCTGTTCGGAGTGACATCCTATTGTGGAGCATCCATTTAAGGATGGGGCTGTAAATGCAGGTGTTGTTCTTCCTGTTGTAGTCAAGTTGACAGGTCAAGTTCCCATGGTCGTTCGAGCATCTTGACAAGGCAGCGTCGGACTCCGGGATCCCCGGGGCTGACAGTACATCTTCCTGCATTCCAAGCATGATCATTCTGGAATTTTGATTGGTTCTAAGAACGAATCCCTGAGGCAGCCCAAGCCAGAAGGCTTCATCCCCAAACGCTAATGGGGCCAAAGCCATACAAATACCAAGCTTGTAGATAATTACTTTCAGTTTAAAGAAACAAAAATAGGATCCTGAGAATTAACAGACCTGCAATCAATTCCAATATCTGATTCATTATAAGGCAAATACATTGACATTTTCCCTTTAATGGGAACTGTAATTCTAGCATCACATCCTCTACAAAAACTAATTTTTAAAAATAAAAACTGTTCATGTTTAAATTTAAAAGCTTGTAATTATTTTGAACATTTCAGTGGAAATTCAGTCTGACCCAACATAAATGATTTTTCTTTAAGTAGCTTGACTCAACTTCGTTTGCTCCCATATGAGCTGGTGGATCAGGCAGTGTGACTCACTGTTATCTAATTTCAAAAAAACACTCCTGTCCTGCTCTGTAGCCTCCATATGAAAACATTTACATGCGGATGCTTGAATGTCAAATTTATCCGAAGTGACTTTTTCTACCTATGCGTTCTTCTGGGTATTTTTGCTGGAGGGATTCGGGATAAGAGCGGAGCTTCTTCTGGGACCGTCACATTACTTGTCCACTATGTCAGATGACTTCCCCCAGGCATGCTTATGGCTCTTCCAAAGCGCTGACATCACTTCTTCCTTGGTCTCCTAGGAGCTGCTTGGCTTCCCGTGACCCATACTGCATCTGGCTGAAGACAGGAAGCTGTGCCACCAGTGCACCAGGCTTTAGGTAAGAACAACTACCACTGGACATGAGTATCACCCTCGCTGCGACTCGATGAGTGATACCAGCTTTAGGTAAGACCGACGGCCGCTGGATGCGGGTATCACCCTCGCTGCGACTCGATGAGTGATACCAGCTTTAGGTAAGACCGACGGCCGCTGGATGCGGGTATCACCCTCGCTGCGACTCGATGAGTGAGACCGGGCTTTAGGTAAGACCGACGGCCGCTGGATGCGGGTATCACCCCGCTGCTAAAGTCAGTGAATATGCTGTCCAGGAAATAAAGGGATGCTACACTATCATCCGCACTGGTGGAAGTTGGGGCTCTTGTCTTGCTCTACTGAACCCTTGCATTAAAGCGAACATTGGTCCGTGTCCATCGCATACAAGAGCGCTGACTCACCATATGTTTTTCACAATGTGTCCGTATGTTTGGCTGCACCTATTTCCTCTGATCCAATTTATAAAAGCATCCTTGTCTCACTGGAGGCTCTTAGAAGGAAGGATTTTTGTTTTGTTGTTCATTAATAAATCTTAGTCGTACCCCAAGACACAATGCCTTCATAACAGACGATCACCAAGCATTTATTCTTTAACTTTGACATGCCGCAATTGGATTTGAGCAAAACCAATCTGTCCGTTCTTATGAAGTGGAAGGGAGTAATATGACACTTAGTAATTTGACATGCATGCAATCGAAAGGAGTGTTCAGGCGAATGGGGTCCATCATGGTCTGTCTAACACTCTGCTTGTCTAAAAAAAACCCAGCCTGTTTCTTTCACTCTCTCCAGAGCTATGGCTCTCTTTGTCAGTGTTGTTTTTTTTCTGACAAATTGCATTTATCTTCATCACTTTGCAGATCAGTTTTCATTTTGCAAAAGTCAAATTCAGTGATGTCCCTAGGAGCAAACACCTTCTTATTTTCCTATAGATCAGCCATGTGGCATAACCACCCTAAATCGCTCTAAGTGCCATCCAAGGCCTCTGTGAACACATTGGCTGACATTTGCATAAAGCTCACCCTCAGCTATGGACAGATGCAGACCACTTGAATACATTTTCCTTTTGTTCCATGAACTAGAGTCATTCGCTGATGTCGTGACCTTACAAAGGTAGCAAAGGCATCTTTTCAAAGATGTAATTATGACATGATTTCATTTTCCCAACCTGCAAGATGATATGTGACACAACGTGGTATCCGTATTTAAGGGAGAGTGGGGAGAAAGATTCGAAGGGATACAAACATCACGTTGTTAAGCCCAAAGGCTCCGTAGAGATGTAAATTTCAGGCCTTCTCTCATGTGGATAAGACAGCCGAGAAGCGAGAGGCTCACGGAACGTCTTCAGATGGATTTTTTACGAGCGAAAAGCAGTACAAACAACAGGAGGATTTTTTTTTCCTTACGGTTGACGAAGCCAGACGTTCTCCCGGTTCGCATAGCAGAGCTGCCGGTTTTTTTGTGGGGAGGGGGAGTCGATCCAGATGTGACCTCAGCAGATGCCTTGGCGGTGAATCTCGTCTCGGAGAGGAACGTACTGTGGGGCGCTTCGAGCGAAACAACAGATGAGATCAGTGAAAGGGGGTCTAAGCATCTCTGCAGTGCACAGCCTGGCTCTGCACCCCAGGAGCGCCGCCACGCTTGGTGCTGAGCGCTTTAGCCGTCAGGAGCAGCGTTTCTGATGTGCGCCGCGGCGAGTGGCACATGAAATCATTGATTAGCCATTTTTCTATTAGCAACATCTGTCAGAGAGCTGTAATGCAGTATAAAAGCGTGCAGCATGTGCATGCATTTCTCCTTCTTGCTCCTCCTCTGTTTAGCACGAGTGTACTTATGTAGCGCCATCGCTAGCCGTTTAGCTAGAAGTGTGCCTGTCTGCCCTCTTCCCCATCGAGCCAGGACAGAGACCAGCAGAGGTGCATTAAAGGGGCCCGTCACCCAAAAACCAGAAAAGATATGTTTTAGATGGGCTTTAGCGCCAAAAAACATTTAAAGAATTCAACAGTGACCTCTCTCACTACGTACTGAAGATAATCCTCAGACTTTGTGGTGAGCAATTCCATATAGGAACTATTTTCTTCCACAGAACTCCACACACCAATCGTATCACTGCACTGAAGATAGCCCGTTTTACAGGGTAAGAGGCCTCCAGACTGTTTCAGTCATCAGCAGGCCCCATATTGTTTTCTATGATGGTGTAGTTGTGAAGCGGAGGGGTGGTTAGGGGGCGATAAAATTTATGTCCTGTAAAAAACGGGAAGGATGGCAACTCTTTAAAATGTAATTAGATGAGCTTTGCTGAGGTCCCTTTTTAGCAGAGGCCCCTGGGCTTCGCCTGGGTGAACCTGTGCATTAAAGCGCCCCTGGAGACCAGCCTATAACACGGGTGAAGGTTGGGCAGTGATGGGAGCCCATATGTAGCCTTGCGCTTCCATACGGCTTACACTAATGGAATGGGGGAGAGTGGGGGGGGTCAGGTAAACAACTAACAGGGAAACTTTGGCTCAGTGCCGGGTTGAAAAAAAATTGAATCAGCAGGTAGCGATGGTGCCCACAGATGAAGCCGCTTGTACAATACTGACAGGCCCCTTAATCTGCCCCCCTAATGGAGACAGAGGCTGCTGTCACGTAAATGGAACACCTTCTGGCAAGCCCCCCTCCCCGCCACCCACCCCCCGCTGTCAATACTCCTTATAAATGGATTTGCCGGTATTTATGGTACCGGGCGGTGGGTGGCTGATTGATCGGCACAAAGAGCGTTTCGGTTACTTGGTAGAGGGGAGTCGAATTATAAAAGCGGCCATGTTTCGTTAAGCCACGTGTATGGCTCCTGGGGGGTTCTCACTCCCCGCCTGGGGAGTAATGGGATATCAGCTCTGGGGTGGGGGGGTGGGGGCGTGCTGCTGCCAAAGTACTCGAGGCACGGGAATCCAGGGAGAGGCTAATTCAATCTATCCCCCAAAATTTAAATTGTCGCCATGGCGAGGGCAAATGAAATCACCCCGAGCTGTTAACGACATGGAGGTGCAGGGACTTCTGGGTAATCGACAGTGTAAAGACTCCAGAGACACTCTGGTTCTTACTGATCTCGTTTTTTTTTTTTCCTCGTAAAAAATAACTTATGAGTCCTTTTCCTTCGCATATTGTACTTCCTGTAGCCATTAATTGGATCTTTGAGAGGCAGGTGGCTCAGGGCTAAATGGCGTCAGTGTAGCCGGATGTGCCGTCCGTCGATCCCGCGGTGTTTATTTGCATCTGATTGCGGGGATTCGGCAGAGCAAATGAAGCCAGGGTAGGTCGCATTAAAGAACAACAAGGAGGCATGCAGCCAGGCTAATGACCTGCTGCCTTTATCTCTTGTCTCTCTCAGGGCCGGGTTCGAGCAGGATGTTGAGAACGACCACGCCGAACACGCGGACAGCTGCCATGGTGAGCCTGACGCACATAATTAAATTTACCCATTTAAATGGGGGCTGTACGGCATATTCCATTCTGATTATGCCTGGTAAAAATTGAATTATTGTTGTGGTTTTTTTTTTTTTACTTTACTACAAGCCTATTGTTTGACTTTCATTTGAAAACGTTATTATTGATGTGTCCTTCCTCATGCCAGAAGCCTAAATCTGTTTTACGGTGTCCTCAAACACAGATGCCATTTTGAAAAATTAATTAAGTTATTAAAAAGTAAATCCAACAGAAAGCATCAGTAATGTGTGATACTTATAAAATGCCCTGCGACTGAGCAATAAAATATGTTATTAATTAAATATCCTGGATAGATGGATGGATGGATGGATGGATGGATGGATAAGACTGCATCAAAAGTGAGTGAAAATAGCAATTGCAGTTCAGTGGTAGAATTGATTGTTTTTTCCATCTGGTTTATGATGTCACTTTTTTCTGTTTCCAGTTATGAGTCTGTTGCTTCTCTGTTTGCAGATGTACTGGCCACCACACGGAAGCAGAACACAGCTATCGATTCGGCTTACGGTCAGTGGGCATTTGTTTTCTTTGACTCCTCGATTGTCTGTTTCGCTCATAATTCTTTCGAACTTTGCGAGAGTTGAGTTCTCTCCAAACGACACAAATCGTGGCTTCCCATTTTTGGGGATTTTTGGCATGTGGCCATTTATAGGAGTTCTTTTGCCAATTTGCAATTGACAACACAAGTAATCGAGGAGTTGTACACAAGTAATTGACACAGATACAGTACATTAACTCAGCTTCTTCCAAGTATAGCTGACATTTTAAGGGCAAATTTCCAAAACTCACTCAGAGAAAATTTCTGAGGACTAAGTTTTAGTTGCCAGTACTGTAACATATGATGAGGAAGCCTGACTTTAGGTCGTTGGCGGTCTCACCTCAAACACAACAAAAAATGGATGGAGTTATTTGCTATTCGTTTATTCGGAAACACGGGATTCTGTTGTTCCTTCTAGATGTCATGCAGGGAAAGGCTGTACCGTTTTAACCCAGCGTTTATTTAAGTTTGCCGTTGGCCTGTGCATTGCATTAGTGACATAACGAAACAGAGCGGCACTATCAAGGCGGTAACTGAACACGCCTCTCAAATGGACAGTCAGCTGTAGTTGTCTCTCTCAGTTGTTTGGTTATTGCAGTATGTGGCATCTGAACTCCGACAAAAAAACATCAGCGCTTTAAGCAAAGGGAGGAACAACAAACTTTTTAGAAAAAACAGTTCGCAGTACTGAAAATGGCCACCCATTATATCAGGCGGCTGTAATAAGCACAGATAGTTCAGGGCTGTATTCAGGGGTGGGACCATTGGGCAGTCATCCCAGCTGAAAGCTGATTGGCCCCCAGAGTGCCCCCCTCCCCTGTCCTAACTGATTCACATCATGTCATTGGCTAATGATAAGGTTGGACCCTCTATAGGAATTATGGCCCCTCTTATGTTCCTCAGCTTAAAAAAATCCCATAATCGCTAATTGCACCTAGAATAGATCATGAGAGGGTGGGGGATGGTGTCTAACATTGTCAGGGAGAAGTCCATCTTCCAGCATTCCCATGTGACACACCGCCCCTTAGAAAAATGACTGGTGCCATTTGTGCATCCAAAGTGGCTTCCAGTCTTTTTCACCCCCACTGTCCCCAGCAGCAATTCTGATGATGAGGGACCCCCCCCCCCAATTCATTTTGCCTTTTGTGTCACACGTCCTCCACGTCGCCCCAGAAACCAGATGATTCTGCCTCGCTGGTGTGGCAGACATTGTGGTCCTCGAATCACAGGCAGCTCATTAATTTCAATCTCTGCCCGTGTCTTACTGTTTTTTCTTTCTAAAAAAAAAAAGCACAAAGTGCAACAAAGAGACCTGGAATGAGCAAGGGAGTCGTTAGCCAGAGGGCTCGTGAGGCACCCTTGTCGAAGGGTGGCAGCCCTCCTAGGAGGCCAGACCCTGACACACAACCCAGGAAATACGGCCATTTAGATTGGACCCTGCTGCCTCGTCCTTCTGTGTGTTTGCGCGTATGTGTGTGTGTCTCTGTGCGTGCATTTGTGTGTATGGTTGTATGTGATTGTTTGTTTGCTTGGGTTGTTTTTGTTTGTTTGTGTGTGTGTGTGTATATATGTGCATATGTGTACAGGTATGTGTGTGTGTATGTGTGTTTGTGTACGTGAGTGTTTTTGTGTGCATTTGTGTGCGTGTGTGTCTGTGTATTTGCATGCGTGTGTGCATGTGTTTGCATGTGTGTGTGTGTGTCTGCGTGTGTGTGTGTGTGTGTGTGTGTTCTCATTCCATTCCTATACCTGGAGGAAAAAAATCCCAAATCAAATTAAGGAGAGAATGTAAGGCACCTCCTTTTTCATTCTCCCCGCTCGCTGTCCTGTGTGCTCACTCATCTCCCCCAGGGGCGGGGGGCTTTCGTGCGTAGGGAGCCCCACCCTGGCAAACCCTGTCATCAGGAAAACAGGAAGACCCCCGGGGTGCATTCTGAGCTGAGCCACTGCATCGTGGTCACGGCACCGAAGATGATGTCTAACTATCAGACCCCCCCCCCCCGCACAGCATGTCATCCATAATGCATTTCACTGATTAAATATGAATATAAACACAGAGACGCTAACCAAGGCCTTATATAACCCCGTCCCAGCAGAAGTTGGGATTTCCGTCTCCACTTCTATGGCTCATTCACTTCAGCTCTGACACCAGAGTAAGATCACGCTGCGGTTGCTTACTTGATGGATTCCATTTGCATTTTACTCGCGCTGTTGCTCTGACTGTGAAATGTGAAGCGTAGGGGCAAAAAACAATTTGGGGGTCGCAATGGTGCCGGTCAGACTGCAGCCGTAGTGCTTTGGGCGCAGGATCTGTCATTCGCACAGTGAGGTGTTCGATATCAAGTCCGTCCTTTCATAAAAATCCGACCATTTAGTCTGCCGATGGTTCTGTGGCTGTCACAGATTTTGGGTGCATTTCACATATATTTGGGGGGGGCTGCTTTTATTCAATGCAACTTACAGTAGAGGGAAGACTTATTATTTATGTCTCCTCCCTGCGATCTGAGCCCATGATCTGCGTTGTTAGCGTAATGCTCTACTTGTTGCACTACAGGACCTTATATACAAGATAGATATAGTTAGTAAGCTGGTGAGAGATTGTCAGTTCGAAACACACATGCACACGCATGCACACACATGCACCCGCACTTACATGCGTGTAACGCTTTTATGACCTTGTCTGTAGGTTTTGCAGCTACTACTACCCCGATGCTTTTGATGTAGCTAATTTTAAGTTTATAATGGAATAATATAGATTTGCCGTAAGATTTCTTACGTAAGCATGAGAGTCTGAAAGTGTGAGCATCACACCACATGCGTGAGAGTTGGCAGGTCTGATATACAGCAGGAGAAGCTTACATTAGTCTACTCAAGTTCCCCCAACACAAGGCAGTGGGTGATTTTATGCTGGTCAAGAACAGAAAATTTCCTAATTTAACTTATCCAGTAGTGAAATCTGGGAAACTGAAAGCCAGTCACAGGAAGGCCTGAATCACTAGTCCATGTGATTCCTTTGGCGAATATCAGCTAGAGATCTCCACACTTGACCCGATATTAACATCTAATTAGACCAAACTTAGTCCCTGAATAGGTCTGTGAAGCTAATGGAAGCATAAGCATATTATTATGTATTTTTACAGGAACTGACACACTAATGCGTAGACATGAGGACCACTTCATGGTCATTAGCCTCTTCACTCTGTTCAGAACAGCTTGATGAATATAGACTAATACATGCACAAAGACCTGATCTAACGATTTAAGAGCAGAAGGCAAATAGCATCCATTAGCTGGCTAACTCCGTCAGCAGTGCATGGGCAAATGACTGTGCTGCAGTGGTCGCCACCCCACCCCCCACTGGCCCTGCACCCTTTGATTGACCTCAAAGCCTTGTTAGCAATGTGAAATGTTAAGTATATGAGGAGCGGGGACAGAAGCTAAGTACCCAGACTCATAGCTTTAGCATTAGCCTGAGTGTCTGGAGGCCACGGAACTCAAGCTCTATAAACAGATTGTCAAATAATTAGAGATTTATGCTAGATAAGTGTGCATGGTAAGCAGCAAATTATGTAAAAATCAGTTGCCCTTAAAATATAGTATGGTCTTTACACTGACACACAGAGCTACGGTTGACCTCACATCCCAGTAGATATGAGCTCACAGGAGACAGCTTGTTGTTCTGAAGATGCCTCGTTCATGCGCAACGTTTTGCATTTCGGTGAGTGTAAGTTCCCTCGGACGAGTATTTCAGCTAGCAGAAAATAGGCACACGCGTAAGGTTAGATAAGTTGGCGGTTTGCGATTACGGCAGTTTAAAGACGATTCTCTCCGCTGAAGGCCTTGCGGGATACCAGAGAGTGCTCTCAGTCAGACTCTCGTGTGCCAGCGTGCCAGCAGCCACACACAACTAAACAACGGTCACGAAATGCAAAATGAATAGCTGGATGCTGTGAAACTTAAAAGCCTGAAGCATTTTATCCAAATCATTCCAAACAAGGACGTTTCAATGACGTTTTCAGCAGCCACAGGGCAAACGGTCAGCTTTGCAATGCTTCAAAGCTTATAAAGCCATGCATTGTAACTTATTTGTCTCAGACCCAAATAAATGGCCATCCCTTGTTTAAATAATAGACAGATTATGTATTTAAAGTTATAAATGTAGCCATGCACCACATTTCAGGTCTAGGTCCCATTAAACATTTCTGTCCATGCTGTAGTCTATGGCAGTGATAACTTAGCAGTTTATGTGGTTCATGCCTGATGTGCCGAATTACCCATCATTCCAGGAGCATAATTGTATTCCAGCACCCTGCATTACATAAGTTTTTATGGGAGACGAATGGGCATATTTTGATGTAATCCTAACTTGGTCTCTTCTAGGTAATAGATCCAGTCATCATCACCAGATATTATTTTGTCCAGAATTTAAAGTGATCGCCTCTAGTGAGCTGCAGACATATGCAATTGGAGTCCTGGGTAATAGACCAGTTACTGTGAGGTATCTTTAGTCCGTCGAAGCAGCAGTCTAATGAGCCGATTTGGAAAAGGCCATCATGCCGCTCCTTGCATGCCTGTCCGAGAATCCAAAGGATGCTTGGTAACCTCAGGTAACCGCCTGAAGTAGGTGACAGAATAGTGATTCATCCCTTTGGGGAAATTGGATGTCCAAAAAAAATTGCCCATGGCCCCAGATTGTGAACATATCCTTTGCTTTATGTGAATCAGACAAAACGTGTCATTTTGTATATGTTGCTGCTTATCCATGTTTCTGAGTCTTTTCTAGGCGCGGGAGGGGCATAGGGCTCCGATTTTACAACATACAAATTGAAAAACCGTTTAGAGCGCCGCTTGTTTGCCAGTCGTCATCCTAATTGGACAGAAGTGGGGCTTTTCATTGCCTCTGTGGAATTGCCAGACCTGAGCCTTGGTTATGTTGGGATTTATTAAAGCACAAACAGTGACCCTTGAGTTCCAGAACGCAATCTCTCTCTCTCTCTCTCTGTGAAAAAGTGGCATAATAGAAGCCTACTAATCTGTGTGACTACACATATCTCTTGCACCCGGATGGTTTAGTCTTCTGCAGTCTCCTCTCCAACCATCTGTCTGTTTACCTTTGTACTAATTTGTGAATATCTTTAATCTGCTTTGCTATCCATAGCAGATTATGGCTTCATTAACCGACATATTAGGCTGACGAGCTCCGTCACAATTAAACATGGAGCAACACTAAATGGGAATAGACATAAAAAAAATTACCAGCTAATATAAAAGTTTGTTAGCCAGCTCCAAGTCTCCAGTGATTACTGTTACCCTATAATCACACTGCACTAAATGTGTTTGTACATATAAGTCTCGAGTTTTAATGGCTGTCTGTAGCCAGGGAAGAAAAAGAAAATGTGAGTAAACTAATTTTATGTGTTGCTAATTTAGGCAGAACATTTACATATGAAACAAGAACTTGCATGGTTGTATTACTGGATACCCTTCCGAGGTAGCTTGACAGGTGATAGATGTACTTCATTTACTTGAGGCTTTTATCCAAAGCACCTTATAGTTACATTTTTGGTGCTCCATGGGATTTGAACTTAGAACCTTCATATTTATAGTGCAATGCTTTACTTGGTGTGCAACAAGAAATCCACCCTCAAGACCAGTGGTGGGCAGAGTTCGACTAATTCGCTAACTGCTAATTAGTGAAGCTAACTTTTTTTTGTTAGCGGATTAGCGTTTCCATTAGTGGTCCAGTTAGCTTCCGCTAAAGTAAGTTCCGCTAACTGTAAATCTGCTAACATTTTTTGCAAGTAAAGTAAATAAAGTTTAATGGTCAAAAATGTCTGTAAATCCTAAAATCCCACATATTTGTTCTGGCCTATTGTGAACTTGTCTGCAAGAGTCTATCTGCCACACTGTTAGCTGACTACATGTAAAAACAAGACATGACTGGTCAATAACATGTATTTAAGGTAGTCTGGGCTTAATGTAAGTGAACAAAGATATAGTCCGTTTAAACCGGGGGACCCTGAACTGAGGCCTATGTCACAGAGCTGGATTTTTGCTGAGCTGCATAGCTTGCCAGATTTCAGGTACCCTAGTTTAAATGGACTTTATTTTGTTTTATTTAGTTATTTTATTTTCACAAAATTTTTATTGGGTTATTGGCTTAGCGGTGTCAAGTTAGCGGATTAGCGGTTATCAAAGCTAACTTTTCTGTTAGCTACCCAGCACTGCCTAAGACCCATACCGCCATGTGCTGTTAGTTTGTCAGTTTGCTCAGCTGAACAAAGTGCCACTTTCTTTGGTCTCATATGATGATTCAGCGAAGTCCATGCTATCTACCCTCCCAGTGACACAAACACCTGACCCCGAGCAAGGCAATTTGAGACTCCAATAAGTAAAAAGATCTTTGACTTTTAAAATTTATTATTTTTTTTTTGGGGTGGGGGGTGCTATAGATTTTGGGTGATGGGGTGAGGAAGGGTAGCGGGGGGAGTACAATACTGCAGATTGCATGATGAAAAAAATGGGTGCCATTTGATATTCCTGTTTCCACTATGCCCTGGAGCTCACAACACAGCAAGGGATTCTGGGATGGAGCTCTCGTACCAGGGGGCACGTTCTTTGTGAGCCCTAAAATAGCATAAAGCCCGTGCTTTGCAGGCTTGATGTTAAAATTGAGTTGTGATGGAAGGGGCCTTGGCAGACGCCCCGCACAGACGTGTCAGACTTCTTCTTGCTGGACCTCCCGCTTCCATCGCCGCATTCTCACATCCACTCCATGCCGGGTCACGACTGTATTCCCATTGGTCCTCCCGCCACTAGAGTGCAGGATGCATTTTATTTTTGTATTTTTAACATTTTTATGCTGCATGTTATGCCTTTTGTATCCAAGGGCCTATTAAAGCTGAGACTTTAATGGCACGATCACTTAGAATCCCAGCCTTTACTGCCACGCGACCAAGGCTGGTGAAAGTTTCTGTTAGCAGTTTGCTACTGTTGGAGACCCCATGACAATAAACAGCTTTTTTTGATAAATACAGTCATTTGCCTTACCCAGTATTGAACCTTTGATCTGTGCTGAAGTAACCTTGGTGTCTTTTCAATGACTTTGAGGATCATAATGGAAAAACTGTAGCCGTTACATATATGTGCCAGAAATTATGCCCTTACTAAAGCACCTTTATCTTAAGTCCAGGCATTTCAGCCGATTGCGATATATTTACAGCGAGGAGGAACTTCAAGGAAAAACTGGGAGACGGGTTAAAGCGAAATCCTAGTGCGTGGGGGATTCTGCCAAATCGGGGGCGATAATAGAGGTGGCGTTAACTTAACCATACTGCACTGCTTGCCTGCCAAACATTTCAATACCAGTGACTTAAAATGCATGTGTCATTTTTTTTTTCGTGCGTATAGAATATATACAGGGATTTGCACCGAAAACCATGCCTGTTATTAAGACTAAATCAAGCCCCAACTTTTTACTAACCAATGCATAAAAACTGCATGCATAAGCAACGGTATACAATAGAGAGTGAGTGCCACCAGAGTTCAACTGTAACGTGAAGTTAACGCAGATATAAATATTAATATACCCAGGAGGCTTCTGGGTCTATGCAGCATGCTGTGCACACACACATCATCCAAGTCTTGTGATTCCACACCATTTTTATTCCGACACACATTCCACCATGACCTTTAAAGCGGGACCACGGAGAGCTTTCTGAAGATAACAGAACGACGACAACATCAATCCCCCCCCCCCCCACCTCCCTCCATCCATAAAAACAAAATATTCAGCCGTAGCAGGCTTTCTGTGCACAGAATCACAAGATCGAGCTTCCTTTGGCACCCCTAAAATACGCAGAGTGTCTGACGGGTGAGAAGCCCCTGTCGGAGCTGGCCAATCATTTGGTTCCCATTAGAGGCGCGAGACGCTTCCAGCTTCACTTTCCAGCAACTTTGCGACCCACATAAAGCGTCTTATTGGCTCCACATGGGACAGCCCACATGAAAAGCTCCTTCAAGAGAACGATTTGCGTGGCACAAAGGCCAGATTCGCAATATCCAGACCTCCGGGCATCGTAGGCGGTTAAAGGGCAGAAAAACGTGACGCACGGCAGTCACCTGTGCAGGGGAGGTGCCATTTTCAGGTTCTGCGGCAAAGCGGGCGTTTGTTTTTGCCGCAGGCATCCGGCTGTCCGTCACGCCATTGCCTGGCCTTTTATTTGAACTTGGAGATGTATAATCCCACCTCCTGCTGCCCCTGACCATCTTTGGCCCTGGCTCTCATTTTGGCACATCGGTGTGCTTCGCACCTGCTAACTATAACAGCCAATTAGCACGCTGCCTGTTTTCAATCGCTCCAGTGATGTCATTTGTTTGTTTTCCCCCATTTTGAGGTGCTGTAAAGTTTCCACCGCTTGGTTGTCGCCGTTTCAGAGACCTGAGAAGTCTAGTCTGCCCACTTTCACTGACGAGATTGTGAAGTTTACTTGAGATGCTGCCAGTTAGCATCTTGCATTTCAGCAGGGGGCGCTGTCTCATAATAGAGGCCGGTGTCTGGCCCATGGATGCTTGTGTTTGCATCTATATTCTCTGTGATAATGTCAGAGAGCAGCACGGGGCCTCAGCATTATTTGAAAAGCCGCAAAAAAGAGGCAAGCTCTTACTGAGATGTTGTTTTCGTATTGTTTTTTTTCACCTCTGTCACTATGATTATCTTCATTATCATCATCATCCTCATCACCCCAGTCTATTACACTGTCTCGTCCAGTCCGGTAAATTAAGAAATTATTCCATTTTCCGCAGCTGCACCAGATTTCAAGGATTGCCAAGGGTTTTATTTGCCACACGCAGCTATACTGTCAGACTACGACCTGCAGTGAAATGAAAGGCGGTCAGTTTATTTCACCGTAATAAAAATAGCAATGTCAATAAAAGAATAAAAAGAAAAAATAAATAAGGAACAGAAAGTGATACTGAAAAAGAGAAGAACCAGAGAAAGAAAAACAGCATAGCTCAAAAAACAGTCGGTGCCTATGAAAGGTGTAAGTGTTAAATTATAACTGTTGTTGAGGTATTTGGGTGTCCTGCCTAACAGTCTGTCTCTGTAAGCAAATCCATGAGGCAGCATTGAGGGAAGAGAAAGACCCCACAGTGAACGAGCATCGCTTGTGCACAGCACTTCCACATCCTACGTCTCCCCTCGTGTGTCACATGACTTCTAGTGTTGGGGTTACCCCCCTGGTAGTGTCGGGAATCATCATCAGTGCCCCCCCCCCCCCAACCACACTGTTACATTAAAATGGGGAGCATAACGACCTCTAGGATGAGGCTACAAAGTCGTTTGGTGGAACAGTGAACCCCGAAACGAAGGCCGACCAGCACACAGGAATTTCGCTATCGGCTTCGTAAATGAGGTCGAAGCCTATGCTTTTGTGGGGCAGTGTAATTTTCTGATAAGCAGGTGGGCCTAAGTGTTGATTTTGGCACGTTGAAGGTGCCAGGTGCACTTTCATCGAACCGTGCTTTTTAATATGCACGATTCCATTCTCGCTGGCTCCTTCCTTGGTATTTGAAGCCTGAATGAACTCAGAAGTTTAATCATTACCTGGGAGGACTTGGTCCTGGCTCCTGAGATGCAGGCCAAGCTCTTGGTTCAGTGATAATGTTTTTTTTTAATCAGCAGATGGAGGAGACCACATGAGTGGGGTTCAAATGGCAGTTTTCTTAAGCACCAACATCCTGCAGTCCTCCCTTTTTCATTACATCATTACTTCCTGTTAAAGTGATTCATACCATATTTGAAATCCTGATCGCCTTTTTTTTCCCCGTTGCCACTGTAGGTGTCCGACGTTTTCCCGAGGCAGACAAATCCAGCAACAGTGTCCACTACACCCTCCTGATCGCCTGTGTCTTGGTGGCCTTCATCCTGGGTGCCATCCTCTCAGGGTTCCTGGTGTCCTGCTACTGCAGCTACAATGTCCATAAGACTAAGAGGCTCGGCAAGGACCCTGAGGCATCCATTTCCCATGCTCTGTCCCTGCGAAGTCTGGCCAAACTCAACGGCTTGCTGGATAGCCAGGGTAAGGATGAAAAACTGGACGTTCCCTCACCCAAGCTATATAATTCCTTCCTGCCCAACGGGAAGGAGCACCATTCAAGCGGGAACTGCCGGTCTGGTGTGGGGATGGACCTCACCCCACACCACCACTCCGAGGAGCTCTCAGGCCTGCCTACGCCAGACTCAACCCCAGAGCTGCCCATCAAAAGTATGAAGGCCTTCAGGAATCAATGGGAGAAGAACCAAAATTGCAACAATGCCAAAGACTCGAGGCCACCAAGTTTGGGCTGCTCCCGGTCCAGCTCGAGCATCGCCCAGCAGGCGTTTCCCTTCTCTCACGGTTTGGCGGAAGGGCAGGCCCTCGGTGGCGCCCTTCACCTGGATGACCGGAAGATCCCCAACGCCGAGCGGCTGATGCCTCAGCCTTATCCCTGCTATCCCCAGACGGTGGTGGACGTCACCACTCTGGACGAGCTTCTCAGGCACATCCATGAGACCAGCGCGGCCGGTGGTAAGAACCTGGCCCTCTTGACTTCGGCCTTGCTCCCCAGCGGTGGACCCATGGCCTACAGTGGTCGGGCCCAGGCACAGATTCCCGACACGGAGTCGTCCTCGTACTACAGCTCCTCCACGCTGCCTCGGGACAGCCTGACACGCCGCCTGGATGTCCCACCCGACATGCCGCCCTCTCAGTCTACCCTGGAGAGGACCTCGCGCCATCCAACACAACGACACGGCCTGTTAGCCCCCTCGAAGATGGCCACCAATGGCAGCATCGTGTCCCGCCAGCATAGCTTCAACCATCGCAGTGGGCACCAGCCGCCCCCCTTGTTGGCACGGATGAACTCCGTGGGCAGTGCCAGTGAAGTGCACCATCCTCTTATGGGCACCAGCAGCAGCCACCTGGCTCGCCAGCACAACTACAGTGAGGGGCCTCAGGGTTCCCGGGGGGCCCTGGTTCGCCGGAGCTCCTCCCTCAAACCCGACTTGCCACCCAAGCCCCACTTCCTCCCTGCCACCTCCCCTGTCAACCCACGGGATAAGTTCAACTACTGATGCTGCAATGGTGCACTAAGCAAGACCGGCCACCCAGCCGTAAAGGACGAGAAAGGACAGGATGTCAGTGAGGGTGTATAGGGAACTCTGGGGATCAGTTCCCATGTGGATGAAGCCACAGACCTGGCCACACCCCATGCGTATTCCTCAAGCCCCAAACAAACCTCTTTGTACCATATTGGTATTGCTTAAATAGTCGTTCCCAAAATCCTTGACTCAATCTTCTTCGGGACACCTTCAATCAGCTGCCCCAGTGTTTGCTTACACCCCTAAATCCAAGCAAGATTAGAGGGGTCAAGACCTCGAAGTCCAAGATTCCTTCGGGTATGGATGGTGACCACTTCTGAATCGGTCCGGCTCTTGAGCATCGTGTCCACATAGTCAAGCTGAGGGATGCCGCTCAATCCTACCTTAGACGTGTATATATGCATGTGTGTATACGTACGTGTGAGTGTTTTCATACACGGTATATGTATACACGCTAACACGGCATATAGTGTGCACTCCTTGGTGTAGCGTGGCAGGCTCTCTGGAGGGAACTGTGTCCTAGCTTATCCCCGGGCTGCTTTGCAGGAGCCCTGTCTGCAGAGGGCGTTGTCCCTAAAGGTCCTCCTGTCCGTCTTCGCTCGACCGGAACCGAGCAATCAGACGGCAGTGGTACGGCAGACTAGGCGGGACTCTGGGCCGCGGTGCACCGTGGGGATGTGCTGGGCGGCCATGCACAGAGAGCGTAGCATACAAACAGACTCCTCTCCGGAGAGGTCAGTAGAGGAATGCAACACAGAGGTGGAAAGTTCATTTAAAAGGAACACCGGCAACTGCCCCAGTAAGACAGAGGGAGTTCGCTGACCTCGCCATAGCCGGCTCTGCTTGAAGCAAACAAGGCGTCGACTTGTAGTGGGTCTCCAGGAGAAATGTTTGGGAGGCTGGTGCTAATATTTACTGAACACTTTGAGGCTGTTCCCTTCTCCCACAAATAAGACTGAAGCAGGACTTGCACTAAGCAGTTTCAAACAATACGGTTTATCCCTGGCAAGAGCATCAGGTCAAACTGCAGAACTTGCCGACTAATGGAGTTTAACATTGTAAAGACAGCTGTTATTATAATTACCACGATTATTATTAACTTTGTGTATATTTGTGTAAATAAATGATACTGTGGAATAATAACTAGCCAAAATTTAATTGTATGTGTAAATGTGTGCCTTATTTAATATAAAATGTGATACGGACAATGTTATGGGAAGAATAGGAAGGTTGTATTTTTTTGTTGTTTTTTAATTTTACTCACTACTGTGTATCATAGCCATCTTAGATTTGTATTTTCTCTCTATTTACTATCCCAAACCATGAGACAGTGTTAAAATGTATAATGCTATGATAATTGACTTTGTAGCTTTATGCTACAAATAAGCTTTCGTAGAATAATTGGCCAACATTATTATTATTTTTAATTCCAATGGGGCAGCACAGTGACCCAGCAGGTGGCGCTGTTGGACCTCTGGGAACGTGGTTCAAAACCCATCTCCACTCTGTGTGTGTGGAGTTCACACCTTCTCCCCCATGTTGTGTGGGTCTCTTCCCACAATCCAAAGACATGCTGTTAGCTGAATCTGTATCTCTATTGCTCACATCGCGTGTGTGCCCTGTGATGGACTGGCATCCCATCCAGGGTGTACCCCAGCCTCGTGCCCTGTGATGGACTGGCATCCCATCCAGGGTGTACCCCTTCCTTGTTCCCTGTGCTGCCTGGGACAGACTCTGATCCCCCTCCCCAGTACTGGATAAGCTTTTATAAGATGGATGGATGTATTTTCAGATTATTTACATGCTGTAAGTAGTAGCCAGTAGTTTGGTTTAAATTCATTTGAAAAGCATCATGGTATATACTTGTCAGGCCCAACGACCTACATTTTTAAAGAAAATATACATTTTGCCACATGAGTTGGGAGAAAAATATAAAAATTTGTGACTGGTGTCAGTTCACAATGGCTGGGGAGACTAACTCCTTCTGACATGTTTCCCAGTCAAACCAGCCAGTGTGAGAATCTGTAGTTTGCCTCAGGTGACTAGGAGAGTAACCTGGCTGTTTTAATCACCCAAAGGAAGCAGAATACTTCAGCAACCTGCATGCCCCCCCCCCC
>JAODJU010000046.1:12631162-12687703 GCA_026776725.1 Gnathonemus echidnorhynchus
AAGACAGATTACTACATCACTAACAAATGTCGGACGAAAACAGAACCACACACACAGACACACATACACAGACACACACAGACACATACACAGACACACACAGACACATACACAGACACACACATACACAGACAGACACACACATACACACACACACAGACACACACATACACAGACAGACACACACATACACAGACACACACATACACAGACACACACACAGACATACACACACATACACAGACACACACATACACACACACACACAGACACACATACACAGACACACACAGACACACGTACACAGACACACACACACAGACACACACAGACACACACATACACACACAGACACACAGTTAAGAGCGAGGCTTTAGGTCTGAATGCAGAGTCAGCCCATTTATGGGGGCGGGGGGTGGCTGCTCAGGAGCCCAACGGAGATGTGCAGAGCCTGGGGATCAAACCAGTGACTTTGTGTGCAGGTGGCTTAGTCTACATGCCCCCCCCCAAGATCTTTAAAATGATTGTGTATTGCTGAAAAACACTCACTGAAAAACCGATGCAATCTTTTTCCTAAGTTTGATATATTTCTGAATTTCCTTATGGTAGAGAGGACCCGGGTTCAAACCAGCAGCTCCGATTACCAGTCAGACACTTGACCAGTTGAGCCCATTTCAGGATTGGTATGTTTCTTGAGGCAAGATGCGGTCTGTCATTTACCGCCACCTGCCTGGCTGACCTCCAGATATCCAGTCATCCGCCGACGCGCCGATAACCCAGCGATACGCCCCCCCGCTCTGCCCCACCCTCCTGGATCCCTCTTCTGACACCTTGCTGGTCCAGTTATAACGAACATCCGGACGCCTCTCAGCGACCTCAGAGCAGGCTGACCCATAACAAAGGTTTATGGAGCGAGGAATGATACCTGTAGACTTGTGTGGCACTTGACTCATCAGCAGCAGAGAAATCCCAGTCCCTATTGTAGCCATAGTAAGTATGAGGGACCTTGACTCACTTCAGTAAATACCCAGCTCTATAGATAGTTTAAGCATAGAATGGTGAGCTGTGTATTTCAGCTGAGATAAGTGCATTTCCCAAGCAAAATAAACCCGGTGCAACCCGCCCTATTCAGCTGTATACAGTGCGGACCTCAGCATTTTACTTGTGTTCTGCAAGTCACCTATATGCTGCCGGCTTTTTGTGATGCGATATTACAAAGGGACATACAGAAAGACCTCGGACAATCGCTCCGGAGGGTAGCTGCAGTGTCTGTCGCAGAACGGCACCTGCTCACTGGCAGCCGTCGCAGTGACGTGTTTGCATAGAGAGCTTTGGGGGATGAATGACTTGAAGTCACTCGTTCATATCCAGAGCCAGAAATATATCGATTCAATTTTTGTTCATTCGTTTCATCATATGGGATTTGATTTCTTGATTTTGACTACAGTTTGTTGAAAACTAATGGAATCAGTTGAGTGAAATGTGCAGTGCTGTATATCTGTAGGTCAAGACGGTATAGCGGGTAGCTTTGTTGATTCCCAGTTACAGGATCCTGGATTTGATTCTTGACCATAGTTGAAGAGCACAGCAGCGGAGGTTAATTGATGTCTCTCAAATAGCCCTTGTTACTGTGTGTATGCGGCCAATAGATCTATGACTCCAACCAGATGATCCTTCTTTCTGGTCTCCTGTGGTCATCAAGGCTGTCAGGATAAGGTCTGCCCAGGGTAAGCTGCTTTGAGACTCAGTAAATGCCTCTCGATGACCCTGGACTGGCATCATAAGGTGATGAAATCTCTCAGCTGCCTTCTGGGGGTAATGGTTTCTCACCAGTAATTTAGCGGCCGGCCATTTCCACTCCGAACAGAACAATTGCAACGATAAATCAAATAGGTGACTCTGGTGACACTTTTAGTGAGACAGACTCAGAAGGAAAGGCAATGTCAGAGGACCTTCCAGAAATTCGTTTTACAGAATCCATGGTCTGCCCTTTCGTCTGTATGCTAAGCTGTGATTGTGTATCTTACAGAGGTTTATAACACATTAAATGTATGAAAACGATGTGCTGAGATTACCATGTCTAATACTTCGTGGCCGGTCAATAACAACGTACTAACATCATTCTCATTCTGGTTAATCAGCAGGCAAAAGATCAAAATTTCGACGCGCTGCAACGATGATTAATTTTAAAGTGAGTTTATGCTGCCATCTAGTGGTAGGTGTATTTCTTTCATTATTTCATTCACTACGTCAGCAAAACGTTTTAAATGGTTAGATAATTAGAAGATGACAATTAGAAAACATCCACGAAACATAAATGCACTAGTAGAGACAATTTTTCATGTTACATTACCTGTACCCGTTTCGAAACATCTGCTGAAATATTAATAAATATGACGATGTAAATTTGGCCACGCGTTTTAGCAGTACGTCAGACTAATGATTCAATGCTTTTTATGTCAAGCTGTCGGGAAACAGAATGCCCCCACCCACGTTCATCTACACAATTAATGGAGTATAACCAATCACTGATCCAATCAAAACATAAGAAACATGACATCAGCTCTTTCTAGAGTGTTCCACGGCCCGATGCCTGCATTTAAAAGAAAAAATAATAAGTAGACAGCACGTGGGACCTTGCCTCGACCAGGCAGTCCGTCCAAACTTGATGATCGAGCAATAAGAGGCTGATCAGAGCAGCTACCAAGAGCAGAAGTGAAACTTCTAAGCAGCTATGGACCATTATGGAAAGGATTGATCATTCTGTGCTCCCCACCCCCTCGAAAACAGCAAAGAAATACATGCCTACAGTAAAGCACACTAGTGGTGCAGCTTTATTTCGGGGGTGTTTCTTTTCTTCAGGGACTGAGGCGTCTGTCAGGATAGGATGGTGCAAAACATTGACAAGTGCTTCAGGACAACCTGCTGCTCTCAGCCAGGAAGTTGAAGCTGGAAAGATGATTCATATTGGAACATGACTGTGATCCAAAGCTACTGTGCTGTGGTTGAAGAACAGAAGGGTCAAGGTTCTCGAGCGTCCCAGTCAGTGCTGTCCTCAGTCCAGTCAAATCTTTCAGCTGACTGGAAGGGGTCTGTCCATCAATGGTCTCCCTCTAAACCTGGTGCAGATGTACCTGAACAGGCTGAAAGCTGAAAGGGGATTCTTGTCTTATACAGAAAAATATGCTTTCAGAAATGTCAGGTCCCTCTTTCACTTGTATATTGCAAGAAAAGATTCCTGAATAAAGGTGATCAATGATTTTATTTGTTGTTATTGAGCTCTGGCGCATTTTGAAAGGTGCCAGTGGTTGTTCGCTTGTGAGTATTACACACATCACAGTGTATAACATGTATAAGGACGGCAAACAGCCCAGGGCAAAACATACAGCGTGAGGGCAGGAGCCATGGAGAAGAAAGTGAACAAATGCAGCTCTTTTCTGCAGACATTTCAATCTGAGTTTCAAAGACACACTGGGGTATGTGTGGTATCACTGAGAGCCACACCTTCAGAGAAACTGAGGCTATAGAAAAAGTTAGAAATGGCAAAAAGTACCGTTTAAAAACTGAATTACTGCCTGTCTTCCTTATTGTAAGTTTACTAAGTACTTTTTTCTCAAAAAACTCCCATGAACATTAAAAGAGGATGACTTTTATGTAGCACAGAGTGAGTTTAAACTTTTAACACATAACTGGACTGAAAGTACTCAGTCCAGTACTACTCACAGTGTTTATTTCATAGATTCATGCACATACTTTATCGGGCTGTGGTTTCTGTTTGACGGTGACATAACAAACCAAGTAGCTCAGAGACCTAGCAGGTCATTCAGCCGACGAGGTGACTCTGTGAAACATCTAAGATAAAATCAATCAATATGTTACAAACCTATGTTGGCTGTTATATGGCAATTATATAGCAATTATAGAACTGAGGAGGATGAACAAGGAAAGAATATGAAGCCACAGGGCGTGTATATTTCAATTCTTCCTAAGAGGTGTGTTTGGAGGCTTCTGCCTTAGCCGAACATGCACAACATCAGCAGCAGGTGGCGCCAAATAACATTTAAATAAAAAAAAACAATTATATATATATATATATAGACACACACACACACACCCAGTACTGTGGAAAAATCAATCAAAGGATTTGTTTAAGGTTATTTATCTCGGTCCTGCCCACATAGTAACTGATTCTGGACCAGATCCATCTGCATCTCCTTAAATCTGGACAGTGACATTCGGGCAGGAGAGTCTGCACCAGAATCTTTCCAGAGTTCTACTTGAATAAAGTTGGCCTGTATACACTCTGATGATCCGGTATACATACGATCAGTGAGTTGTCAGATGCACAGCTGATGTTCTAAGAATCCGAGAGGCGATCATCCCACATAGCAAGATGAGTCTGATCCGGATCTGGGCCAAATGATGTTCAGAAATTGCCACAGATCCGTACACTGGACCTGGCCTGATGTCTGCTTACACAATGAACTGGTCACAATCCACTTTCTGGATCTCAACTGGTCTGAATGTTACCAAATCTGGCCTGTATCTGCACCAGAGTCAAAAGTTAAATTCAGAGCTGCCCCACAAAGGGGTAGTGACTGGCTCAGAGGACTGAGTTGCTGTGCTAATGATCTGATGGTTGTTGGTTCAAGCCCCAGCCTCTGCACAGGTAAGAAGGGGTCAGTGATGCACTCTGATATACCTGTACTTATGCAAATAAAACATCTTTGTTAAATGTACCATAGTGTCTTTTTTTCCCAGACTGACTGCCAACCATTTCTGTTCCAGGATCCTGCCTCTGTGGCTGTGGGTGGTGAGTGGCTCTGAAGGCTGAGTCTCTGTGCTTGTAAAACAAAGGCTGCTGGTTCGTGGTTCGAGCCCTGGCCTCAGTGGAGTGCTTGTGTGTCGGAGGGTCCTCAAGCAAGGCCTTTAACCCCCAGCTCTGGGGGTGCTTACTGATGCCCAAGGTGAAGCAATGTGTTCCAGTGTGGCTGTAATAATGCATATGAAAGACTTTATTAAGGTCTGCTTCAGCATCCTTAGCAAGATACTGAAGCAGAATTTAACCTTTTATTTGCACAGCTACACTCTTCACCATCTTTCTCTATATACCTTCGGCATCAATGCACAGGGTCAACCACCACCGGCTGGGGATTAAAGGCCTTTCTCCAGGGCACATGCACACAAGCATAACCATTCCACTGGGGCCAGGGCTCGAACCAGCAACCTTCTGCTTACACATACAGAGACTCAGCACCCATATATGGTAGGACAGGGTTCTGGAGCAGAACTGGTCAGCAGTCAGGAAAGACTGAGCCACAATTAAACACACAAACATGCTTCATTTGCACACATACAGGTACATTTGAATGCTTCTCTTCACTGATCCCATCTTACTCTTCATAGCTTGGGGGCGGTAGTGCAGGGTTAGCTAATGTGCAAAGCCCTTGGCTGAGGCTTGAACCAACAACCTTCAGATGACCAGCACAGAGACTTAGCTCACTGAACCACACAATGCCCTCAGTTGGACCACCTCTGATTTTAACTTGTGACTCTGGTGCAAATACGGGCCAGCTTTTGGTCCATTGTGCAAATGGATACCGGGTCAAATCCAATTTCTGAGCAACATTTGAGCTGGATCTGGATGAGACTCATCTTGCTATGTAAGTGCTCAAAACAGAACACAATTTAACATCACAACATATGCAAATTAAGAATAACACAATACAAAAAACTACCAGGAATTTTTTCTGTTCTCCAAAAACTAACTGATATCTTGCTGGATGGTTGGATGGACACCTCTTCTAATTAGTTAACAAAAGTCGATGAGGTGTTGATTAGCCATAGGATGTGTTAGTGGTCACAAGTAAAAAAAATACAGTCGCTGCAAATACTGTACTGACTTTCGGAGAGGTATTGAGATGGTTAAGCTGACAGACAAAATATCACAGTTTTACACCAACATGAAGATCATTTAAATATCATTTCCTTTGACTGCTTAAGACTTCTGCACAGTACTGTGTGTGTATATATGTATCTGTGTGTGCATGTATATACAGTGTGTGTGTGTGTGGGCTGGGATTGAATTCAGGTGTTTCATTCAGAGCCATTGCCACAGGTGTATAAAATCAAGCACGTAACCTTGCAGTCAGGTTTACAGACATTTCTGACAGAATGGGTCATTCTGAAGAGCTCAGTGAATTCAAGTGTGGTGCTGTCATAGGATGCCACCTCTGCAGTAAGTCAGTTTGCGAAATTTAATCCCTGCTAGATATTATTCCACAGTCAACTATAAGTGGCATTATTGCAAAGTGGAAACAATTAGGAGCGAAAGAAACTCGGCCAAGATGTGACTGAGTATGATGATCCTGAGCCACTGGCTCTATGCGCACAGCTAACGATTCCTTTGAATACATTCTTATGGCCCTGATTCTTGTATTTGTTTTACATTTTTCATAAATACTTTTTCACATTTACCTAAAGCAAAATGCAATTGAGAAAGACAAATGAGCCAGTCCCTGGAATAACTAATAGTTAAGGACCCAATGGCAACATCACCCAGGAAACTACAGAATTTGAACCAGCAACCATCTGATGACAGGAACAGCATTTGAACCCAGAGCCACAGATGGGGTCTGGCTGGCATGTTAATATATAGGTAATATAATGGGAAAAAGCAAATCAGTCTACAGGCAAACACTGATCAGGCAACTCGCACTGCTGGGACCATGTGTGCTCAAAGGCGATCGGGTTTAAATTCAATGCCTATTAAAGCGTGACGCATAGGAACAGACACTAGTATTAGTGCATCTCTCACCATTTTGGCTTGGAAACTGGGAGGTCGAAGGGCGGCCAGGATCAGCTCACTGAAAGTTACAGTCACCCCATGTGTGCAATTAGAGCCATTAAACGGTTAGTTGAAGCCCAGTTTAATCACTTGTCACCAGACCCAAAACCAAACCCTCCCTCGTGCTACTACTCGCCCTGAGCTACTCATTTTCATAACCAATAATCCATCTAACCCATTTTCTAGTGCTTACCCAGTACTGGCTCACTAAGTCTGGACACCCAGTACAAAACATGGACTGTCTGGGCGTCCCCCAGGACCGGGATGGGACACACTGTTCTAAACCACGTCTTTGGACTGTGTAAGGAAATCTAACCAAACCCACGGACAGAACCGACTGAAATCAGACAGGCTGATCTCAAACCGAAGACCTTGAAAATGTGAAGCCACAGTGCCACCCCATGGCCAAGAACATAACTGCAAATACTCAAGTTTGTAGGGAGGAATGGCTGAGATCTCTGTCCGTAATAACTGCTGTTGCTCAAAACAGCATATTGTCTCTTCACAAGCAAGACGACTAACGGTCACGGACAATGAACACTATAGCGATCAAGCAGTCAGTTAAAGGCTTTGTACATTATGCAAAACATCTGGTTCATTAGTCCCGATGGTGGCACAGAATAGATAAAAAGCTGTGTACTTATTAGAAAACAAAATATGCTATGCCTGACCAAGCAATACCTAGCGATTTATTTTTTGGATGCTCGAAAGAACAGCATCATTCTACGCCAAACATACATTTTATATTTGCATTCATAGTTGCATATTGCAGTTTTATGTGCTTTCTAATTTTCAGTGGAACCTGAAAAGATACTGTAGCGTTTTAAGCATTACCAAGTAACATTTGCTTATGATTCTCAGCCATGACGGATGCTATTTCCAGGTTCTAATGGAATGAGATCATTAAAGTTTCATATCTCGAACAGAAATTCATACATGTAATATCAATCTAAATTATTCAAATTAGTTTTATCACTAGCGGAATAGATTGTCCATCGTGGCTCAGTGGGTCGCACATCTGCATCAAACCGCATCTGCATCGGCCTTGGTCCTCTGACTTTGGAGTTGGCACGTGCCCCGTTTGTCATGCAGGATTCCTCCCACCTTCCAAAACATGCTGTTAGGCTAATTAGTGGCTGATGATTGCACATCAAGTGCACAGACTACTATATTCATCTCATTCTTTGCATTCATTCGTCTCTGTCGCGTACCTTGTATTGTCTGTCCGCGTTATGCCCTAATTGTTAGTCGTCTATCGTCATGCTGTCTCCAACACCAGCAAACAGTGCCAACAAAAAAATCCACCGGCCTTGGTCGCGTGGCAGTAAAGATTCTGGTTCTGATTAATATATGTTTCCTTTGATGAGCTGGCATCCCATCCAGTGCGCTAAACAACGCATTCTCCCTGGGATAGGCTCCGGGGCTCGATCAGTATAAATGGTTAGAAGATGGATGGACGGAGTAAACAGTATTGCGACAACCGTTATAACAAACAAGTGATTGTGATTGTTTTTTTCACATGACATCATACTAGTTGTTACAAGAGAGTAGGAACAACAGAAGAAACAAATGAGCTTAGAAATGATTTTAGTCTATTTAATTATGCATAATAAATTTAATTAAAACTGCTGGCAAGATTATGAATTCTGAGCGTAATGGAAATTGCGAATTTCTCCACTGAACCATAACCCTCCGTAATATGAATGTATAAATATAGAAAACCGAACAAAAAAGTTAAATATTAACAAAGATATGGTTTTAACTAAAAATATAACTAAACAAACAATGAAGATTATTCTAATAGTGTTAGAATAACCAATGACTCACCCTTGCATTAAAAAAATATGTCCAGACAGAACAGAAAACGAAATGTTCAACGCAAACATTGTGTAGGGTGGGGGGGGGGAGTCCAACTCAATATGAAAATAATTTCCAGTCATTTAACTGAAGTTTAACACATGGGACATTCAAACAGAGATTCAATGTGAAAGCTTGCCTCAAACTGACTAAAACTGCTATATTATTATTATTTTCAAAACCACCCACCTTGGCCCAGTGATTTTGATAAAACATCAAACAGCCGTCTATCAAAATTCAGCTCTTTTTACCTTGTTCCTTGCACCAGTACGTCAGGAGATGTGTGAAACATTCTTGCGCGGATGCACTGCGACATTGAAAGAAACACATACGGTTGGACAAGGACCTAGAAACGAAAAGCGAAGAGAACCGCAAACTATTGAGCACGTTCGGTAATCGGACATGAGAACCGCGGTTCCTGGCACTAAAGAAACCGTCTAGAGCGGTTAAATAGACAAGAATATCGACACCAGAATAGGAGACAGCTGTTAAAACTCTGGCGAGGGAGCGGAATCCTTCTTCATGGTTTTTATACCAAATACACTTAGCATCTGAAACAAAAACAAAAAAGTGTAGACCTTGATCGGGTGACAATGCATTTCTTGAACCTTGAATCTTGAAAAAAAAATGGGATCAAGCTGCATGAAAAAAATGTCATCATGATCTTTGTATTTCACGTTCGACGTGTGCTGCTCCACAAAGCATAAACCGTGCACCTTCACAAAAAGTTTTTAACATTTAAATGATACACGCTATATGGCGGGTGACTGGCAAAAGACGGCTGACGGTTTGGTTCCTGCAATCGCCGTTGTTCCAAGCAGCACGGAGCACCTGATCAGAACGTGACCTGGCTGGCTTTGTAGATGGCCTCCTTAGGGCAGCCGAGATGTTTCCTTTCACATTTTCTTCCTCCGACACCTTAAGGAGATGCTATAGGAGGCTGTCATGCCATACTGCTCACCACCCAGCTAAATATAGGTCCTCCTAATCTTCCTGGATACGTTCATCCACTGTAGTACAACTGTATCACCTTGCTACTGCTGACAGCTCCGAGCAGAGATGTTTCAGGAAAGGTGAGTTCAAGTCAGAGATCCTCTGTGGGCACAAGCTGCCTCTCATAGTTCACATACCTGACGCACCATTAACTATAAATAATATTATACCTCTGGACAAGTACAGTTATGGCTTGGGTCAGAGTAAGATAGGCTACCTGTTAAATTTTAACAAATGACACTTAAGATTTTAGCAAATTGCGGGCAGCGGGGTGTCTCACAATTAAAGATACAGACTAGTAACTAAACAGTTAAGTCTTCTGTGCGCAAAAACTGCACATTATAGTTAATGGATTATCTGCACCATTGAATAGGCTTTGACATAAGAGACCTCATATAGATCCGGGATATAGAGTCAGAGGGAGTTCCATCTTCTAACTTGGGGACGCTGGTTCAGAGGCAGTGCTGAGAGCTGACGCTGCTTCCCTCATGAGTAACATTAATGCTTTACTCAAAGGCTCAGCTTTGACCTTTAGTTTACCTCGTAAGAAATGAAGCGTACCCATTGGTCATTAACATTATAGCCCATATGCAGTAAAATTGCAGGAGTTAAATGAACTCCGATCGAGTTCATTTGAACACAACGTACTAAAGGACTCTCTCAGACATCATATAACTGTGCTGTGTGCCGGGTGTAGCTCCTGCTGCTCGGCAGCCGAGGCAGACACGTATTTCAGCGTGCATTGTTTGCAACTTTGCAACTGTGGTCTTTGCTGCAGCCCCGTTTCTCTAAAACCACACCCAGCCCTCTGTATAGACGGCGAAAGGTTTTATAATATTGTCTTGCACTCGTGGTCATTCGGGGTTAGAAATATCCGATACGGTTAATTAGGCTATGTTCACGGCTGCATAGGCAGTGTGACAGCGGTTTTTCCATATTTTATCTCGAACTTTCTAACACAATACCCTTAAATGAGGAAACATGCTGAGCATGGCCCTGCAGGGCGCCTCTTAATTCTGATCATTCTGAACCGGTTAATGAGATAAGACGAGAGGACCTGGATGGCTGGACATAATTCGGTGAAACAGACGTATTGCTATGAAAAATAACACTTTTATCATTTGGGAGTGAATCGCATAGTTGTCCAGAAAGATGTTTTATGCATATCGGTCTGCCGAATACTTTTCAGAAATAGGCCACTGAAGTCGCGTAATCTCGTTTTAAAAGCGGTGTTCGGTTCGTGTCTTGAAGGCGTTAGTTTTATAATCAAAAAGTCATGATCATCACAACAGTAAATGAAATCGCTATAGCAACTGGTTGCCACGGGTAACGAGGAATCGCTAGGACCACTTGCGAGAACGAGGGAGATTGGAGGAGCAAGCGAGAAAGACGGGGAGGGATGTAGGAATGGGTGTGTAGAGCGAATTGTGTGACTCGGAAGGAAGGTGTGGGGAAAACAAAGTTAGAATCATCGTTTCCTTAAGTGGCTGTTGGATTCCGAGATGCTGAAGTGAATAACTCGCACCTCCACTTTTCTCCTGGATATTCAGCTTTTATCAGGTCCGGCGTGGTGTGGGGCGCGTTCTCCGGAGTTCTTCGCGCAGACAGCACAAGTAAGAGAATAAATAGGACTGTTCGCGATTGCTGATAACGAGAAAGATCGTAATGTCACTTTTACTGCTTTGCATGAAGAATGTATATCAATATATATATTTTTGTAATATTAATATAATTTTAACAACAGCGTGCGGTACGTAGTACATGAAATTGATGAAATTCAGGAGCACGCGCTTGCTGTTTCCCCAGTCTCCACAACCTGCGAGTGTGGATTTGATATGTGTGTGTGTGTGTGTGTGTGTGTGTATATATATATATATATATATATATATATATATGCATGCGCCTATTTCAAATTCCACACTCACAGGATGTGTCCGGGGACAAATATACATTATATATATATATATATATATATATATATACAGTGTGTGTGTGTGTGTGTGTGTGTATGTATGTAGACACACACACATACATACAGTGCTGGTGGTTACATTTATTATTTATGTGAGTATATCGGTATTTGCTATGAGGTAGATGACAATAAACACTTGTTATGTTGTTATGTCGTTAATCATTTGGAAATTAACTGAACAAACTGTTTACTTATATTTTTTACTAAATACTCGGTAGATTGACTGGATGGGCGTTTTAAAAATTCATTAAGAATGTTTATATTTAGGCTAACGTAAATTTAACGCATGGGCAAATGCTTCTTTTCCGACACCTTGTTTTATCCCTGCAAACAGTCCTGTGTCGCGAAGCAGGGCGCCTTTCTGACTCAGAGCCATTAGACTCGGGAATTGCGATCGTGCTCTCCGGGCGCGCGTGGGCTCCCGCGCGGAGTAGCGCGGAAAAGGGGGAGCAGAGAAACCTGTTGTGTCTCCAGCGAGGGAAGAGGGGCACGCAGACAGGGAACTGATGGAAGTGATAGAAGGAAAGAGACAGTGATCGAGGTGTGTTTTTCCGGAGCAAGTTTCTCTTTCCTGTTTTTGAAACGTGCGGACTCACTGTACTGTAACTATAACCCCTGCATAAGCCTACCCATAACAACTCCGTGTAATGCTTGAGGTGCAGCTATTCGATACGTTAATATCGGCATCATACTTGAAGAGAAGGGTGCAAATCCTGGACGGTTGTGATAAGCTTTGTCGGGGGCATTGTTCAATTCACAAAACATGAGGTGTGTGATTTTGGTCAGAATATTCAGCTTTTTATTTACTACATACTATACTGATTTCGACTTTGCAAAATATGATTTATGATTTGTTGTATCTAATTTTACTAGTTATTTTTTATTTTCCACAGTTTTTATGACTGCTCTTGTCTGATTGTCACACCTTATAAGGACCAGAAAATATTTTTAAATTTGATTAGGATAAGAAGCAGCCACACACGCATACAACTCATCGTCCTTTGCTTTCCAAGCAGACTGACCGACACAGACCGAGCTGAGCTCCTTGCCTTGCGCTCCACCTTCCAGCTTAGAAATGGCCTTCCGTTTCCCCACAGGGACCAGCCCCCCCATGCAGCTTCGCCAGCCGGCTCTGGCACAAGCTCCAGTATCACTTATGTCAAGCAGGATATGGGGGACCCACGACTTCTCCCCCCGCAGCTCATGGCTCATCCTCCACTTACCCCTATTACTGCCACAATAGCCACAGCAACATTAGCCTCCCGAGATTAATACTTACTTACTGTTAGCGTCGGAAACGCAGCACATTTCCTTATATGCACATAACCAAGCCCATTATTACGGTCTGTTGCGAGATGTAATTATTGTTTTATCGCACACCGCAGAGAAAAATAACCTAAGGCATTTTTCCTAGAGAGACAAAATCCATTTAACCGTTTGTTAAAACCTAAAATATGAAACACGAAAGCGATATATAAAATAAACGTTTTACATGGAATATCCTAGTCATTTAAAAAGGCGTTAAGGGGGAGGGTTAAAGGGGGAATTAAAGTGTCTGACACCCCCTGCAGTTTGACATGCTGTAAGTGTCCATCTTTAATCCCTACGTGCCGCACTTTCCTGCGGGTGGCTGCTGCGATGTGGCGCTGTCTGCTGCTCAGTCCATCATGAGGAGTTTTTCAAAGAGCTGAAATACGTTAAAAAAAAAAACAGAAATCCAAGTAGGCATTAACATTAATTGTCTTTTCACATTATTCCTTACTTCTGCGTTTTGCATGAAATTATCCATCCATCCATCTTCTAACCGCGTATTCTGGTCTGGACTGCGCGGGGCCTGATGTCGATCCCACGGCATCCGACACGGCGGGCCAACAGCCTGGACGGGATGTAATCATTTTCGTTTATCTCATTTCTATAATTTCCTTTTATTCTTCAACCAGACTATGGTTCTAAACTAATCATATTCAGTTTTATGCAAGAAATCCTAAAGGGGGGAAAGAACACGCTGATCATGTGCCACAAGAACAAAGACGAAATTTCATTCTTCCAGCCGAACACGCAGTGTTATATGCATGGTGAATGGGTTAAAATGTCTTTCGGAAAATTTCGAGACTTTTTGGTTTCTTATAAAAGCCATTTTATTTCAATCAGCTCTGATGTGTGCTGGAATATTTTCTCATTCAGCCAGTTTCTTTTCTTATGGTCTTTAAGGCTCGTGCCTAGAAAAATACCATGTTTGGCTACTACAGCAGAACAGACCGGAAAAAGGCCTGTTCCGCCGTACTGAGCACTTTTTCCCTTTATTGAAAATCTCCCTTTCAAATTGGGCAGTAGGCTGGGCTTATTTCCTCCGGTTGTCGTGCCGTGGGCAGGCCGGCCAGCCTTCGGCGGGATTCGTCAAGGGCGTTGTTAAGGAGATGATTACCAGGTTGAAAACGCACAAAAACGGTGCAACACAGGGGGAAATTACCGCGTTCCAGTACAAGGAGCAGCTGACAGCCCTGCCTCAATGTGCCGATTGAATTCTCCACAGGTACCTTGGCTTTAATCGGTTCCATCCATCAAGCACTTGTTCATTTGTCTGACGTCTACCAGTGTCACGATGTTCAACAAGATTTCACCAAAATTTAATTGGTTGCATTATAAATATGCATTATTTCATTATATTTTTAATTTGCTGGGTGTTACTGGAGGCCCACGCTTAATGATACTTGATAACAGCTCTTTTTTCCAAATGTTCTCCTTAATTAAACATTTCTTTCCAATATTTTAATGTAAATACTATCTGAATATGTATGGGATACTTCCTGTTATCGTGAGAGAAGGATACATCCAGGACGGACACACCCACTTATTGTGTTCATAAGCCACACCCCATACGTGACGTCACGAGGTGCTAAGCCCCGCCCACAATGCCTACGATCCTTATATGATGTAACCCTTCTTTTTTTCCACTTGTTTTTAAGGGTCAAGGTGGTTGCAGTTTACACAAAGAAGGATTTGACTATAGATTGCATCATACATTTTTTACTTGATCCTCCCTTTTACTGGACATATTTTGAAAACATACAGCCATTGTAAAGCAAATGTGAGATCTCTACATTCAGCAAATATAAGGCAAGACAATTGTAGTTTAATGAAAGGAACAGATTCACCATCAAGATTCCAGTGATCAGTCATATTCCTGTTGCCATAGAGAGTTGCAGGAAAACCTGAAGCATATCTCACGTACCAGTGGAAACAAGGTCACCCTAAATAGGATCCCAGTTCATCCCAGAGAACACACAAAATAGGCAATTTAGAAACTGCAATTCAGTAGCTGCCCAGTAGGGGGCATGATTCAAACCCCCAACTCTGGAGCTACAAAGCAACATGGCTACCTATGAAGCTACCACATCATCCTACCCAGGAAATACATAGTTAAGAATAATTCCATATGAAGATTATTAATGCTAGAAGTCTAATCCATCTGGCTTCCTGCCTAGTTCTCCTCACAGTTCTTGGGGGCGGTGTGTTGCTCAGCGGGTTTGACCTCTGTGCCTGTGATCGGAAGGTCGCCGCTTAGAATCTCGTGCTCGGTAAAGTAGCTGCATCTCTGTTGGGCCCTTTAGCAAGGTCCTTACCTGCCTGAAAGATGTTCCAGCAGTGCTGGATAGACAGCTGACCCTGTAGCCAGGCTCTTCATTTCACTTTCACCTCTGTGTATGTGTGTGTGTTCCTTAAAATGTCACTTTCCAATGCACTTGTACAAATGGCACATAAAGCTTAATTTCATCGGGTAGGTGTTGGACTGAGTGATCTATCCTCAGGCAGTAGTGGCAGATTTGCACGGGTCTCAGTCCTGACTACATGTTTCTGATTTTCACCTCTGGCATACATCTGTCCTTGATTGCTCTTGGGTAATAACCTGCACATCATTTGAATTGCATGTGTAAAGTAATTCCCAAACATGGTTAAAAAATGACAGTTTGGGGGCAGAAAATATGCTGGCATTCGTCCATCTTCCAACCGTTTATCCTGGATGGGGGAAGGTGGAGCCTAAAGCCTGCCACAGTCCACAGGGCACAAAGGCAGGGTACACCCAGGATGGGATGCCAGTCCATCACAGGGCACAAGACAGGGTACACCCAGGATGGGATGCCAATCCATCGCAGGGCACAAGGGCAGGGTACACCCAGGATGGGATGCCAGTCCATCGCAGGGCACAAGACAGGGTACACCCAGGATGGGATGCCAGTCCATCACAGGGCACAAGACAGGATACACCCAGGATGGGATGCCAATCCATCGCAGGGCATGCAGCTTTGCAGCATCAGTTATCCTATCAGTATGTCTCTGCATGGCAGGACCTTGAGGATATTATTATAATTATTTTATTATTATATTTATAATAATAATTATTATTATTACAGCTGTTTAATGTACCATTATTGCAGTTACCATTCATATCGAAAGCTGTTTTGATGTAATCTCACACACTCCGGGATACTGATTCCAGCTGTCACACTTGCATATTCAAACGATAAAATATTCAGCTTCATCGCTGCTCTACAAACAGCGTCCTCAATGATCTATGAAATAACCCAGGCGGCAGCCAGCTTCCCGTCCGCAGTGGGACGCAATCCGCTGGGCACGGCTGGCTATTCAAAGACCCAGAGTGACAGAAAACTATAAACGAATTCGACAAGATTTGAAACCAGGGGCTTCTTTTTTAACATCCTGGGAGACGTCAGGCTGTTTGCGCGGGGAAGCGCTTATTCAAGATGATGAAAAGCCGTAGGAGCCAAACTGCCCTCATTTTCACCAAGCCGTAAAATGTACCCTTTCTGTTTTCCGGCTGAAACAACTGCCCCAAAGGGTCGATCGAGTTTCCATTAGCCGCCTCTGTCAATTGAAATAGTGAGGCGTGGCCGTGATGCATGGCAGGACACACGGGGGCGGGGACACAGGGGTACTCGCCCCAGCTGAAAGCTGATTGGCCTCCGGAGTGCCCCTTTCCCTGTCACTCACATCTTCAAAACATTTCATTGGCTAATGATATTGTTGGCCCCTCTGCGTGAATTATTGGTGCTCTAATATCCCCCCCGCACCTAAAAATCCTAGAATCACCCCCGTCACCCCAGAAGAGGGGACATGGGAAGAATGGTACCTCTGATTGTCAGGTGCTTCCCAACGCCCAACCTGGTAATGACTCCGGTCTTCATAACAGCCCCCAGTCGGCTTCACCTATGGACCTTCACCTACACTGTGCCTATGCAGACCCATAAACAGCAAGTATAACAGCCTTTATTTTACGATTGTCCAACAAAATGTACTAGTAAGGATCAAAGAACAGGGTCAGCTAACACGTGTCCTTAGAGCAGTTGGGTTCAGCTCAGGGGCCCAACAATGATGATACACTGTCAGCCAAGGGATTAGAACCAGCAAGCTTCCAAACACAGGCACAGAGTTTTAACCCACAGAGCAACATGGCAGCCCTTCATGCACAGTTCATCTTTGGCACATTGCAGGACCAATTACACAAAAGGGAGGCATTTGTTACAGAGTCTGTCAAGCCAACAGCTCATATTATTGTTTGCAAAATAAGATTCATGAGATAAGATGTGTCAGGGACGCTTTTATTTCTGCATTTAAACAGCAAGACCAAACGAGATGTAAATTCCGCCTCTGAACATTAGATTTGTTTTCCCGTTGCACCACAGTTGGATGGATACATCACACCCTCGAGGCTTCAGAGAAACACGTCTGTTACCATGCGGCCGAAATGAAAGTCACTACATGGCACTAAACGGAATTCAATCTTTCTCTTGCATCACATGCCATAATTGGGCCTTGGGATCAGTTATATTAGCAGATTGTTGGATTTCCCAGCTTGATTTGGGTAAAAAGCCATTGTCGCCTGCATGGCTGCAGGTTCGAATGTGGCCCTGATGCTGTGTATACCGAGTTTGCACTTCTCCCCGCTGTCCCAATGGCTTTACGACTCTAATCTAGTTTTCTGCCGCCGTTCACAGGCATGCTGCTCAAATGAATCACTGACTGCAGATTGCCCTCTGTGCATGAGTGCCCTGGGATGGACTAGAATCCCATTCAGGGTTACACCATTCAGACCTCTGCTGCCCTGAATAGGCCCTGGATCCTCCAGACTGTAATTGGACGGGAGTAGAAAATGGAAAAACGGAAGACATGGGTGCTCTATAGCAGATTAGGATGCTGAATCTGTGACCAGAAGGTCGCCAGTTCAAATCCCAGGGTCAGTGGAACGATTTCATCACTTGGCCCCTGAGCTAGGCCCATAACCCCCAATTGCTCCAGGGACTGTCTGACCCTGCCTTCTCAAAAAATGGATGTAACTATGGATAGATTAATTGTAATTTAGGCGTAACCAGTGCTGTAGAGCAGTGTTTCTGAACCCGGGTCCTTGGTGACCCCCAGATTGTCCACATTTTTGCTCATGTAAAAGTAACATATGCACAAAAAAGGCCCGAAAGGTGATCATGCGACTATTTATGCAGAATCCCAGATTTCCCAACCTAAACCTGTGGGTGTATGGGTGTGTGCAACATTTTGGACAAATTGGGAAAAGGCGACACTAATGGTAAAGCAGGGAACTGCAGGTAACCAAAGGAGCCCGCCCATGCCAACAAATCATATCATCAAAAATGTGAACTAGGCTGTATTTTAAAAATTATTATTTATCATTTTATTAATTTCATTTTTTTTACTCTACTGGGATTCTGGTTGTTTGCTTAAGCCAACGACTATGTATTTGCCTTGCAGGATGTAATTTGCCGTTTCTGATATTAACCCTTGTCACCTATTCCCATGAACTGAAAATATCTGCAATTGTCACTAGTTGCACTAAATGTGAATTTGGCATCAGACATTGACATACATGGATCCACATATAAAAATAGCCTATAGCCACAAGAATGTGACTCAGGGTAACGCGTTCTTTCTAGATATATGGAAGGATTAGAATTTTTTCACTGTTTGGACAATGTGTAATGTGTTTACACTTTATGCATTAAATGCATGTTTCCCTGTGCTGTGGGTGAACAGGCAAGCGTAAAAAATTGCAGCATTGACCAATTTCCCTAATGTAATCAGGGCAATCAGCTGCATTGACATCGCAATAAGGGCCCCTGAAATCAAACCGAATTTTATTTATCAAATACACAGCAGTACAGCATACAGCAGTAAACACAGGCAATTCTAGAGACACTGGGGGCCCCAGGCAAACTCTCCATGGGCCCCCCCAGTGCACCCTCCCCTGGCATGGTGACATGCATTAGCTTTATTTAAGGGGGGGGCAGGTAACTGCCTGCCTTGCCACACAATGAATGGAGTGCTAAGTAACTACTTTTGTCAATGGAAAGCCTCTTCATTCTCTTAATGCGTAAGTAATCTGTGATACCAACATGATATTAACAGATAGAGTAGCTGGGTTAAGCTATTATTCACTCATATTGAGTCTCGTTCACCACATCAGTATCTCCCAGCTGCTCTGGAACAAGGCCACGTAATGCTGCGTGCCCTATTATAAATGACATACGCATATCGAAGTTTAAGGACAAAGATTGACTAAGCATTGTTGTCTTTTATTGCGGTTCACAATGAAATTTGAGCAAAGATTGATAAATATGGCCCTGGATGTCTACAGGAAACCAGCTGTGCTTTTGAACTCTTAAGAGATTCACGGGTTCGAAAGGAGTCGCAAGACCATTTGCCAAACGGCCGTTGTCTTCTGGGTGGTGGCTGATTGTCCGGGTTAAACGTTGGTGAGTTAGATCCAATCTAGTCAGGAAACAGGCTGTACCAGCACAAACTTGGGAAGACAGAATGACAGTGGGTAATTTGGGGGGGCACCCTCCCTTATCTGTGCACAGAGGAACGGATCTGTCACTGTTGTTTTACTTTTCGGCTCTTTAAATCTGAAGTGAATGTCGAAGAATGAATAGCGACGCTTTGGGACGATCGCACCTGCTTTATAGAGCTGTTGCCGTTTCAAAGTCTGCTCTAGTTTTTTTCCAGCCTGCCACACATTGTCCCAATAAATTCAATCTCAGGTTTTTCAATCAGTTAACAAAGGCCTGGTGACCCCAAGCACAATTCACGGCCCAGTCTGCCATAAAAACAGCACTATTTTTCTCAAAAGTAGAGCTGCACTATCTTTGTTGCCAAAACGCATCATTGGCTAATGATGAGGTTGCCCCCCCATATGAATTATGGTCCCTCTTATGCCGTCGCTATCATAAAAAAAACATAGAATCGCTCCTGATTGTAGATGCCCTGTTAGCTCTCCCGTTGTTGGAGCTGAGAAAGCTGTTTCCTTTGCTTGTCCAGCCTGATTTATCACACGAATGCTAAGAAGCTCTCCGATCACATGAATCTGTTCACTGTCCCAACAGATTCAAATCTTCATCTCTTCATTAAATGCAGAATTAAAGTAATGCTAATAGTGTTGTTTTTTATGTTTGATTTGATGGTTATTTTACATGCTCTGGGGCTTTTTGTTCCTCTCCTCCGCTGTTGTCTGGCTTTCTTTCTCTCTTTATTTATTTCTTTCTCTCTCTCTCTCCCCTTTTCCCTGTTTCACGCACCATTCAGTATAAACAATGTTGTAAGGGACTGCAACACACTCATGTCAAGTGCCTTGTACTGACTCTGTATTGAATTGAATTGAATTATCCCATCCCCAGTCTGGCTGGTTCTGAATGAAGGTGCATCTTACCGCAATTAGCATCCAGTTAAAGCATGATAAAGAAGAAGGCCTTGTGAATTCTTATTAATATTTCTGTTCATACTTTTGGAGGTTAGTGTGTGTGTGCCCTGTCATGGGTGCCCTGGATTGCCCTGGACCCCCTGTGACTCTGAATAGGACAAATGGTTACAGAAAATGGATGGATGGATGAATGGATTGATTTTTGGTGGTAAAGTTTGGCTTTTTATAGATGGCAAGGCCAGAAAAGTCATACACAAAAATAGAAATTTCCTTGATGTAGGATTCAATTTAAAAGGAAAAAAATGCCTATTCTAACCACAACGTCGTTAACTCTTTTATGGATTCAGTTTTGTGCAGGGGTCTTTGTCAACTAAGTAACCTGCCGCACTCAAGATGGCCGTCTGAAGTGGATGCAGAGCCGTGTGGCCCGAGACGACACACCTAAGATGGCGGAGGACTTCCTGAGCAGCACCCTGTCGGCATCGGAGCGGGCGGCCCTGCCCCCGCCCTCCTCGCTGACGCTGGAGCAGAAGGCGGCCTTCGTCTTCGTCCTGCTGCTCTTCGTCTTCCTCGGCCTGCTGATCGTGCGCTGCTTCCGCATCCTGCTGGACCCCTACCGCAGCATGCCGTCCTCCACATGGACCGACTACATGGAGAAGGACACCTTCGACTATCGCATCGCCTGAGCACCGCGCCGCAGGGACCAGGGACCCCTGAGAGTCTCCCGGAGTTGTCCTCGGCCATGTAACCTCTTCTTAACCCTTTAAAAGTTAAAAAAACTTTTGTATTCATTATTTTTATTAACGCCTAGCCATTACACTGCTTGTCGGTGGGCGTTTCGATTGTTTCACTCAGTAGAAAGAACATTAAAAGGTGTAAATGTGGAGTGTAAGTACAGCACATCTCACCAAACCTCTAGGATAAGACTGTTGAGCCTGGGATTAAGTCGAGAGGAGATGTAGCTATAGAGGTGGAAATTTCAGGTCCAAAAAGTAGAAATCCAGACCAAGATTTTGTTTCAACTCAGCCACTTAAGTGCTCTGTGACTCTGACTCTTTATACTCAACTGGTTGGTTGAAACAGAATCTTGTCTGGATTTGTACTGTCAAGACCAGCACCTTCCACCACGGTGCAGCTATGGACTGTAGGAAGAGTTTATTATTGTCGAAAGACTTTTATCTGAAATCTATGCTGAAAATTTTGATTAGTGTAACTAAAGAGCAAATTTCCAAATCTCACTCAGTCCACAGGGTACCTGAAGGGAATATGTTCGTAAGTAAGTATCGTGTCCATGGACTGAGTTTTGTACATTTAATAAAAGTTCTTCGCTGGAGTACATGAGGACTGGAATCGATTTGGTTCCCAGTACTGGAACATATGATGAGGAAGCCTGACTTTAAGTCATTGGCGGTCTCACCTCAAGCACAACCAAAAATGGACGGAGTGAGTTTGGGAAATTTGCTATTCAGTCCTGATAAGAGGGGTATCAGTAAGTCTCCTCACAACCCAGCCCTTAGCGAGAGAGCATCCCAAGGACCTGTCTGCACCAAACAAACGAGCTTTCTGTAAAAAGACAGACAAGCCCCAGCCTGATCAACAAATCCGCAGAAGCTAACGCCCCAGGCTGCCCCCCAGAGTAAGCCTGTCCCTCTGACACACAGCCTGTCCCTCCGACACACAGCCTTTCTGCTCTAAATCACCGCTAACTTTCCCCAGCACAGTTTATAGCATACAGACTATATATTTCCACCTCTGCGGAAGGTGTGCAGTCGACTCTTAAACTCCCAGGAAATTTACCCTTTAAGGATTACTGAGCTGCCACCTCAAATAGCAAGCAGACATGAAAGGTGTAGAATTTTTATCCCCTAATCCACAGCCAAGTTTGCTGTTTGTAGTCCAGGGCTCTGTCAGTATCAAACATGCAGCAGAAGTCACCATTATAAGGATATAAGTGACGGCTTAGATGACTAATCAAAAACTAAGACTCTGCTGAGGTACACTGGATTTTGAAGGAGTACCAAAAAGTAAAGTAATTTGTTGGTTATAGTACAGTTATCAGGGACAATGTGGTTTTATCAGTTGAAGCTGGTGTAGGTATGACACTTTAATACATATATGAGATTTTCACCTTCTGCTGTTGAGTAGTTGTTCCTGAATGAAGACTAATGTCACCCCTCCAGGCTATAGCCACTGAGGGAGAGAGGAAGCAGTCACACTAATGCAATGTTTCTCAAATCTGGTCCTCAGGGACCCCCTGACAGTCCACGTTTTTGTGTGGACTGTCTGGCAGGGAGCTGGGAGGGAACAAAAACATAGACTGTCTGGCAGGGAGCTGGGAGGGTGCAAAAATGTGGACTGTCTGGCAGGGAGCTGGGAGGGAGCAAAAATGTGGACTATCTGGCAGGGAGCTGGGAGGGAGCAAAATCATGGGCTGTCTGGCAGGGAGCTGGGAAGGAATAAAATCATGGACTATCTGGCAGGGAGCTGGGAGGGAGCAAAAATGTGGACTGTCTGGGGATCCCTGAGGACCAGGTGGGGAATCATTGCACTAATGCAAAGCCAACAGTGAAATCTAACCCTTTTCAAAATAGCAGATTATGCAAGGCATGGATATCAGAATGTGTGTGTTGAAACATCCAGCTGGGACCCAATGAAGGTTCAAGAGCATCATTGTTTACATGTTTATAAATATGCATAATGGCACGTCTTTGAGTTTGTGAAGGTGATGCAGTTGGGGGGGTCAATGGTCCCTCGGGTCAACACCAAAGTTGGAGACTCTCTTTCCCCACTTTGCACTTGGAAGAAGTCCTTCATACATGTCTCAGATGTAAACTGTAATCTGTGGATTAATGGGGTTTATATTTGGTTCATGTTTTGTGGGCCGGTGTTTGTCACAGAATTTTAAACAGATCAAGAATGAAAATATGTGGAATCGACTCAATGAAGGACTAGAAATGAAAAGGCTTTAGATACAAAACTTGGTTTTAGGCACACAAACCTCTGTGGTGGGTAAAGTATTTGCTTTAAAATTCCGCAAGCATGATGCATTAATGTCAGGAGTCAAACGGCGAGATTTGCACAAGTGTGAGTCACATTGATTACGAAACTATCCCTTTATGGTCAGTGTCTGTTACTCTTCGTCAGTAAAAGACCCCATCGTCGGTACTCTGCCTTATGAAACTGCGTGTTTACAGTGTGAAGCTGGCCAAGCTGTAACTGAATCACCATGGTTTCTGTCATTGCTGAAACTTCAGTCATGCCGAGGTTCCGTAGTACGTGTAGGTTCGCTGTACTGATGGTGTGCAGTCATGTGATCTTCTTTACTTTGGTTCATTGGCTGATCCATGAGCACCTCTAGCACTAAGACTGTCTGCACGTTCAACACCTTCTCCCTTCAGCGCATTGAGGACAGTGACAGAAGTCCAAAGAACTTGCACTATGTGAATTTACAGCGTGGGGGGAAAAAGACCAGCCTGCATTTCACGCTAAGGTTTACTTTGCTGTTAGCTATTTACGGTCCAGCCTACTTTTAAATCGCATTTGGAAATCTTGATATCTGTAACTGTATCTTTTTTTGTAATAAATTTTTCTTGGGTTAACTTGTGTTGTTTCTTAGTTTTTTTGTTTTTTTTTGGTGGGGGTGGGGTGGGGGAGGGTGCTTTATTCACAATGAGGAAGTCAACAGAAAACAGAACCACAAACTGTGCCTGAAAAACAAGTGAAATGTGCCCTTTTCCAAAGATGCCAAATGTGACAAGCTGAGTGACGTTGACCTTTTCTGTGAAGGAGGAACCTTCAGTCTGACCCCTGCATCAAGCGAGGACATGAAGCCTGCAGCATGCAGACAGAGCGTAAACATACGGTGAATATAAAATGCCTGCACAGCCCTGTTAAAATGGCAGGTTTTGTGATGTAAAAAAGCGCAAACAAGATAAATCACATCAGAACTTTTCCCAACTGTGAAAAACATGAAATTGGAACAGATACAAATAAGTGGGGAAAAAAACAAGAAACCTTTCAGGAAAAAAATACAAGGTAACACTTTACAGCACGGTTTCTTAGGAAATCACTGCTCAAGAAATTGTGGTTAATTAATACATTATGTATGTGTTAGTTCATAATTAATTAATAGTATAATAGTATATGATGTATGCCCCCTCAAAAGTGTCACCAAATGATATACGTACGATGACCTGTATATACGTGCGTTGCTCTTAACGTTCTACCATCCTCTTAGATACCACTCACAAATCTCAGAGCGTTTTCAAAGTCTTGTCGGAAAGCCCCTGCAGACAACATGTTAGCATAGCTGCGGCGCTAAGTGCCCAGAGCGCAGCGGTTTGCCGCGGGAGATGCTGACCCTAACTGCAGCTGGCGTGGACGTATGGCGAATTCGCCGTCTACGCTGGACAGCCCAGACAGAAGCAGCCTGCAGTGCACTACCGAGCCGCCTTGATAAATTCACACCACCGCACAAGGGAAGACGTCCTCCAGGATTTATCTCATGTCACTGCTCATCCTGAACTAGCAAACATCACCAGCGTTGGCTGTGGCCAGCAGGAGAAGATAATAGGAAAGGTTTTCAACACTGTGGGGAAAAAAAATTACTGTCACACTAGGATTCGCACAAACGCGGCGCTCACGCCAGGGAGTGATGTGTCTGCCAGTGTTGCATGCTGGGAAGCCGGTGTAAGCTGTTGTTATGCTAGCTTATTGATGGAGCGATAACATCTAACTCCACATATTGCTCAGGAGACGCCGTCCTCAGAATCGCCGGGGATGTCTGAATAACTGACGCACATTTTTGTTCTGGCTCGCGAAAAGCTGAATTTAAAATGGATAATTAGCATGCATGGTTAACTGAAGCCATGAACGAAAGGAAACCTGAAGCCATCAGGAATATTTTGGAGAAGAATGTCAGTTGAGTGGATCACTAATATACTAAATCTCCTGGAAAATAATATATTTCTGAAGTTTCTATTTCTACAGGACATTTTTACAATGCATTTTGGAGTGCTGCGTTTGATTATATTATCCATAATACAACTGTGCTCTAATAATAACCAATCATGTACAATATATCTAATTACTCAAGGTTGCATATAAGTCAGTGGCATAGGATCTATATGGGTGTGTGTAGTCATTATGCCTCAGCAATATATTACCATGCATGTAAAATCCCATTAAAAAAAAGATTCTTTTTGTCATTATGTTAGAGTACGCCCCAAAGAACAACATACTTCATGACGATGTTCACTCAGAGAAATAAGCAAATAAACTTAAGAGGCATTTCTTAAGTAATATATCTCTCCGTTTTTTTTTTTTTTTACTGATCATACTATAGTACTTCTGTGCTTCTGTCATGCTCTGCCTCCTTCTGAGTCGGATGTCTAACATTTAAGGTTCCCTAAAGCAGTTCAGGCCGTGGATTCTGAGGTACAAAAGCAGCCTGTTGGACTGTGGGGATATTTCTGTTAAAATTCTCATTAAACTGGCAGCGTATCATAACCCCAGAGAAGCCTCTTTAATCCCTTGATAACTGCACCACTAGACATTAGGCTTGGAATTCATATAACATTTATATATCATATTTATCAGGCAGACACTTTTGTCCAGTGACATATAAGAAATTAGGGTCGGAACAGCTTTCCTGGAGAAATTTGGGGTTAGGGTCATACTCAAGGGCCCAACAGTGAAATCAATTGAACAGTCAAGGGATTTGAACCAACAACCTTCATGAGCACAGTCATAACTGGCAGGTTTTCAGGCCCGGTACCACACACACCCGCACCTCTGTGACATTTAATCTAATGATAAAAGTTCGGCTTGCTTTCCACGCTATGAGCACCGTCTGAGCCTGTAATTATGCTAAAGGCTCTTTTGTCAGGGTATAATTATGACAGCACAACATTGCTTGTTTGCCACCATTAATAGCACCGCAGTGGCCCATAACTCCAGGTCTTAATTACAAAATAGTAGGGGGTATCAAGAGCCCGCTGCCGTTCCCTGCTACCTCAGCGGGGGAGCATGAGCTGAGCTTCAGGCCGGCGGCCGTGTGGAATGTCACGGCAGGAGGTCCTTCAGAGCGTCACTAATATACACAGGGGACGATTCCATTAATTATTCTTACCAAAATAAAAAAATTAAGCACGGGGCTTTAAGTCTGCTTTGATGTCATACCAGTGCGTCCACACTGGGCTAATCGGACGTAGCTTCCCTACACATGAATTAGCAAGCATTCGAAAGCAATTACATGGCATTAGCACCAGACAGACGTCAAATAACACCAATAAATGGGAGGCAGGGCACAGACAAGCCTGTCTAGATGCAGACCTGATGTCATGTGACAGCACCGTCTGAGTGGAGAGTCTTTGATTGACAACCCCCCCCCATGTCAAAACACAAACACATTCAATATTACCACAGCACACTTCATGTTCTAACCACTACAGCTAGTTCCCATGGAAACTGCCCCCGAAATAGGTTTTGATGGCAACACAGCCTCCCACCTGCAACTGCCATTGGAAGAGAAGAAATGAAGGGAGAGCAGGAGGGAAGGTATTAAAGAGGGTTGTGAAATGAAGAGAGAAATGGGGCAAAACTGAAAGAAGAGGGACGCTAAAAAACTAGCCGGCCTACTGACAGGCTAACAGCAGCCATTTTGGTGTAAGGCACCCTTCATTGTAGACGCTATCAAAGCATTTTTTTTTTTTGCAAAGGCTAATGCTATATCTTTATTACTAGATGAGGTTTCAAAGCCTCAGGGAGGCGAGAGGGGGTAGGGGGGTGCTGTTCACTGTCAGTCACTGCCAGGTATAACCCAACAGGAACCAGCAGACCTCTGACAGTGAATAATAATCCCGACCGTGTGCTAATCCCGGCCTTTAGGAGCCTCAAAGCTTCACTGTGCCGCGACTCTTTGGTACACACAGTCGCGTCATCGTCCCCTCATTCTCACTGATCTCTGCGCCTTGGCGTTACTGTTCATTCACCAGAAATATTCTAGTTCCATCTGTGCTCCGACGTTTTTCATGAGTCATCATGATGTGATGTCTTCCATAGGGTCAGCAGGAACATAAAGAGATGCAGCGAGAGGAATATCTCGCTCCGGGACTCTGTGCGTCTTAGGACATCCCATTCCCAGGGACGCGACGGGAGGCCGCGCTCAGGGAAGCGGCTTTTGCATAATCTCCGTCAGTCGTACCCAGCTCCCAAGAAAGAGACGTGAGCGGGACCTGAGCGTATTACCTTTCTATTTCAGGTGTGGCGCTTCCTCGCTCTCTATCGAGCCGAGGGGCGCGGAGAAACTACGTGAGGAGATAAGGACGACGTGTGAGAGCCCGGGGGGGGGGGAGACGGTATAGCAGGGGCCAAGGGAAAGGAGTGAGAAAAAGACAAGCAGAGGATGGGATCGGCGGAAGATAAGCGGCACTTAAAGGCCATCTGCCCAGCCGCCGCCACTTATCGGCTCGTGCCAGAGGGCTGGGGGGCCTACCAGCTCAGGCAGCTCTGGGGACATCGTCTCGCCAGCTGCGGGGGGGGGGGGGGGGGGGGGGCACACCCGCGCTGTCATGGCACTGAAAGGTACATCTCTTAGCAACAGTTACAAGAATGACGACAGAGTCCTTTTTTGGAACACAAATGGAATAATAAAATAAAGGGAGAGAGACTGGGAGCACTGGGAGCACTGACATGACACTAAAAGGGTCTCGTTCGTCCCCTTCCACTTGCAAAAAGGCATCCCTGGCCTCACCACCGTTTTAAAACAATGGTCTAAACTAAACCACCCCCCCCCCCCACCCACAAGCTGCCTGGCTCTGTCTGAAGTGGTTCCTATATTGCTGCACTGCACTGAGAATCCTTCCTAGGAGGCACTAACGACATTCTCAGATAATCTCCCAGACTCCAGTCTGAACAATACAGGGGCCCAAAGGAACCAGCAGCACTGATTCATACAGGCTTTTATCAGCCGGTTAATCCAGTCAGAAGAATTACCGTCGTGCTTAAGAGATTTCCCATATTTTCTCATCGCGGGCCTCAAGAACTCTCCTCAACCCTCGACTCTGACTTCACCAGAATATGCTTTATGAGACCTTCCTTAAGATCATTTAATTAGGCTAACGGCCAAAACTAAGACTTTATTTCCAAGGACCGACACTCTCTGCTAGGGCTAAACTTTCTACAAGAAGAGTCTACTGCAGTGTTTCCCGATCCAGTCGTCAGGGCCTCACAGACAGTCCACGTTTTTGCTCCCTCCGAGCTCCAGCAAAAATGTGTACCAACTGTAGGTACCTGAGAACCAGAATGGGAAACGTTGGTTCAGAGCCAAGTTCTGTAGTCAGCATTAACAGTCAGAGGGCTTGGATGTTCCTTGAGCTTTTAAATACAAAAGACAAGAAAAGGCCCAGTCGACTTTACATTTATTAGGTTCGAAAGCACATTGACTGTAAGCAACTTGAACTGCTTACAGTTTCACACATTTTTACTGCTGGATTCATACAAAAGCAAGATTTAAACTTTTGGCCACAAAACCAAGTGAGTTTGCTTCTTGGTTATAAAAGCTACATACTTGATGATTGACGTTTTCATAACTTCTGTTGCTGTTTTAACATCATTCTCTCTCAAGATTGCAGTTTTGGCCCAAGCTAGAGACATTGTGTTTTACATTAATACAGCACATGCTATTATCACATTGCCAGTCACGTGGTTTAACTGGCATCTCAGGAAGCCACACTGCGGTACACTGCACTAATTGCAGATTGTGGAATTGGGGGGGGGGGGGGGGCACCTTGGAACATGCTTGGGCAACTTGTGGAGCACAATTACAAATGCAGTGACAATCACGAAAAAACTAGCTACATATTTACCTAAAAATGCAAACTGATAAAACTATATTGATGAAAGCTTGAAATATATCTATACTTTGAGACGAGACAAATGACATTGATTACTCACTGAGTGCTGCGATTTGATATCTACCAATCAGATGTTTTTTAGATGGTAAATTTAATGTTACGTCACTGGCAGCGTTGGCCGAATCTGAACGTGTATCATGAGGCTAAAAAGTGCAGTGAAGAAGGCTCTGTCTGAGTTTTTCTAAAGCAAACAGATAAACTGACATGACTTAAAGGCCCCCTTTCCTTATGCCCCATCTTTGGTCAGATGTGCTCCACAGTCCATGGTATTAATGCTGGAATGGTGGCCCTTTCCAGCTGGCCCTTCATATATTTTTGTGTGGCTAATCCTCATAGGATAATGTTCTGCTTCCTTTCATTATGGCCTAAATCCCACTGCTCCCGCTAGCTGAGTCACTCTGAGAGCATTCTGCAAGCCTATTCAATCCCCCGTTGCCTACATAAACTCAAGCAAATCCATCATTTCGTGCACGGGGTGAGCAACGTGAGTCGCCGAGCACGAGAAAAAGCGAAAGGGAGAGATGCCAACGGCAGTCGCGGCTCCAAACTGCCCACCCGGTCCCTTCAAGCAGCTCACATGCTGCACAGTCCAAGAAGAAACATTCTTAAGCGTTAAAAATCTTGGCTGGAAACCTTGCGATACATGAGGCATGAAGAAGGGAAACACGAGGCCTCGGTGAAACTTAGCCCTTATCGAGGAAGCCGCAGATGAGTCGTAGCGGTTTTGACGTGTCGAAGCTCTTATTAAGTTCTCGTGAATCCAACCACAGAAGAAAGATGGAAGGTGACACTGCCGCAGAGCTCAGAGCCTCCTGACCTTTCCGAGATGTCTCTGGCCCAAAGGTGTCGCGCATCAGTCTAGACGGGCCATGTCGGATTTCATCTCAGTCGATCTCTTACTTCGTTAACCTTTTACATGCGAGCCGCCGACGCAATGAATCTCATTGTATAGCGTTAAGCCGTTTAAAGTACTCACCATAATTCTTTAGTTATGTTAATTGGAAAACTGTTGCTGATCTGATTCCCACTGCATGCTTTCTATGATACTTCGTAAAACCCAACGCAGAATTAATATAAAGCTGGCTGCTAATTGAATTTTAAGTTTATAGCCTGTTAAATTAAAAGGAATGTTGGATATTGAAAGGGCTAAAACGATGTAGATATTTTATGTCAGCATAATGGGCATACCTGGGTAATTTTGGTTTTACACAACGAGAATTTCTCTGGGACTCATTAACCATGGTCTGTACTATGCAGACTGGTCCAATTCACAGCTCAAAGCGCACTGATGAATACTCTGGCGAGATGAGATTCTTTCACAAGCTCCACACTATACCATCTTCTGCTCAGTGCGGGATGACATAAAAGGGCATTCAAGATTATAATTAAAGGTGAAAGGCAATTATTAGGACACAAAACCTTTAAATTTAGAAAGCCCATTTTACATTGTTATATAATTAGTGGAAACTCCCGTTTTCATGAACCCAGAAGACCCTCCTGGCTCCTGGAGTAGGATGCAGTTATGAGTCAGAGTTACAGATCAGAGTTCATCCCACCCACATTACATAAAAAGCATGGAGAGATATATATATATATGAATATATATAATATATATATAATATATATAATGAATATATATAAAATTCATTGTTATTTACAAGGTTTGGAGAGAAACACTAACTCAGAAACAAATTTAAACGATGCTGTGGAGATCACAAACTCCAACACACGATCGACTGGGAATCTGGTGAAGCAGCCAGCATTAGTGAGACCTCAACCACAACTGGTAACCATTTAACTGTACCAGCAAAGCACCTTGTAGTGGAATTTTCAGGATCAGGTTAAATCCTCTTCGGCAATCCTGTCATCACTGGTAAATGCCCATCATTAATTTATACCGCTGGACTTTCACATTCTAAGGTAAACATTACATTTACTTATTTAGCAAGCGACTTTTGTCCAAAGCAACGTACAAGCTGATGATCAGAGAGCAGGGGTGGCAAGGTCTGTCTCAGAGAAACAGAAAGCACAGAAAAACATACAGTCCTGCCCAAAACGCTGCAGTCATTCCTTTTATCTTTTAAATACCGTGCCCAGAAATTTGCAGTTGTTGAAGTTTGCACATGTACTTCAAAAATGAATTAAAATTTCTTTAATACCCAAGTACTATAATACGCAGTGGCTCATGGACATAAAATAGAGTTACAAAAAAAAGATACCAAATCCTTGTGATAACTGGGAAATTACATGAAGCAGTGGATACAGATCTGGAAATCTGAGTGAGAATTCCTCACCTTGATCAATTTACAGCCAAGTCTAAGCACTAAAAATAGAAACAGCAATTAAAATTTCTCACTTAAGCAAAAAAAAAAAAACTCTTGCACACATGGGTTGATTTACTTTAAATTTCATTTTATATATAAATAAATAAAAAATACTGACACCACGAACGTTGTGTTATTCAAGTTCCAGGCAGCTATGGTGTCGTATGTGAAACCAACCTTAACATTTCTCAGTTTATGTTTTACTATCTGTTCTCCCAAGGCCTACTTGAGCTGCCTAGAGGTCAAACAATTATATTTGCACATAAGTCGGAGCATAATGTCATTTTTGGGAGGACCCAGGCAGAGTCATGGGAGATCGCTTCTTGCCTTTCTGACGCCGTCTGTTTTTATCACGCAGTGCCTCATCTCCGTAATTAACCCACCGTAGGCTGTGGCCAAAGCCACGGTCCGCTTGCATCTCCAGGTGGCCCCCCGCCTGAGACCGGACCGGCTGCTGAGCCCGCAGTGAGGCGAGGTCCCTGGAAGCACTTTCAGACTGCTAGCCGTAGCACTTTTTCCAGCATGCTAAGTGCATTTGCTGTGCTCCAACTGGAGCACATTTTTCAAATCCATCTGGTAACTGACTGCTTGGTTTTAGCTGGAATATAAAAATCCATCAGTGGGAAGAGAGATGTCTTTCCATTTTTTCTTTTTCAAAATGATCTTCCTTCAAGGTGACTCCGAGGTGAATCTTCCTTCTTGTCTTTGGTGAAACTGCCAAAAAGAGCATTAATTCAGGAGCACCTGGAGGAGGATACTGAGGTGTGAGAGTTTCTTTTTTTTTTTTGGGGGGGGGGGGGGTCCACTCTTCAAAAATAAATTCCAAGTGCTGATGATTTGGGTCTCCATGTCCAAATAATTCCCAGTTTTTTGGGTTGGCATTAAGCCCTGAGCCACCTGGAACATTCTAGAAAGGACATAAGTGTCACTTTGCAAGACTTTCACAAACCGACACCTTTCAGGACCTTTTCCTAAAGATACACTATGCTAGTCCCTATAATCTTCTTTGTACCTTTGAATGCTAAATGTTCTGTCTCACCTTATTGCTGCCTCTGCTGGCATATTTGATCTCTCCAGCTACTGTGATTCAGGTATGTTTTAGTGATGCTAAGTTACAGGCTTCATCTCAGCCATCTTTATTTGACTGTCTACTAAAGGAAAATTCAGAATCATGGTTTGAAATCATGAATTCTGAAAGGATGAGCTGGTCACCTGCAGGGAACTTCAATCAAACGGCCCAGTATTTTTTCACGACCCCCAAGAGACGTCCAAATAGAGTCTTCATTAATGAGATGTTGGTGAGCATTAAAATATTAAACACCATGTCCTCTTCATACAACCGTGGCGACTGGTAAAACAAAGAGGAGTGGCTGTGTAATTTAATCACGGAAAATCATATATGTATTTTGAAAAGAGCTTCATCAATCTTTGTCATATGCTGTCATGACACTGAATAGCTGCTCTGGCACAGAGGAGGGCAGACTGGTCCCGCTGCACCCTGATCTGTGCCTGGGGCTAATCTCTGAGGGGCTGCACATGAAGGAGGTCTCTCAGCACTGCATCCAGCTCTGACCACTAATAAATGCAGTTCCAAGACATCATGAAACACAGGCTCTTTATACTTAATCATTTGTGCATTTATTTGAAGTTAACAGCATCCAGTCCATTGTCCTGTTTCATAACCTATGCTTGCAGGGACTGGGTCTACGTTCACCATCTAAGGAAAATGGATGAAATTAATGTACGATATACAACCTGTACTGATTTCAAAGTTTTGTTTTTTTTTAAAATAATAAACAGCAACTATGGTAACACTTTATATCAAGCACCCATGTATAAATAATAATGCATTCATAAAGCATTATAAACATGGCTATAACTATTTATAAAAAGGCATACAGTAACACATTATAGCCTGTTTATTATGCATCATAAATGCTCTATGAAGCTCTCGGTTACAATGCACCATAAATTCCTTCATAATGCATTATGATGGATTATACAGACCATTATAGTGCATTATGAAGGTATCTATAATGCACTATGATGACTGTTACTGCACATTCTACAGAAAGCTTTTAGACTGCATTGACATTATACTTTCAACTACCATATTAATAGTACTCAAGGTATAAAACTGAACAAAAAAATCTGTAGAAGAAGTGAGAATATCCATTTAGTGTACGGCTGTTGCTAGGAGCCCTTCTGGAGAAGCATGAGAGCCGTCCGCCTACACACCACAGCCCCCGTCCCCAAACAACTCCAGCCTCAGCTGCGGTCCAGAGCATCAGCCTTCCAGAGGCCCAGGCCCTGGCCTTGATCACAACTCTGCCCTCGACCTTTTGGCAGACGCAGCAGGAAGTCCTGCACGGCAGCTCCAGCGGACATCCAGTGTCATTTCATGATTTGCAGTTTGGTCAGAACAGTACAAGCTGCCAGCATTTGTATTATGAAGACCTCTGCTTGTTGAGTAGTGAGAATGAGTCAGACACGCGAGTACTGTGGGGCAATAATATGGCAGCCGACTTTAAAGTATGGGAAGATCGGAAGCATCATTCTGCTGTCCTGCATCATACATGTTCTCGGACAGACGTGTTTCTGCGTGTTTTGAGTCTTTAAGTCTTCCTCAGGGTCATGGGGCAGAACCTCTTAGTGAAAATGAAAGTACCTCCCAGATGAGTCAAATCCCAGAGCTGGCGGCATGAACAAGGCCCTTAATCCCCAGTTGTAGTCTGACCTGTTTTATCAATCGCACGTCACTTTGAAAAAGTGCCTGCTTATTAACGGTATTCATGAATTTCTGTAGGGGCGGCCCAGTGGTTAGCACCGTTGCGTCGTGCCTCTAGAACCAGGGTTTGAGTGCCTATCCCAGCTCTACGTGTGGAGTTTGTATGTTTTCCCCATGATGTTGTGGGGTCCAAAGGCATGCTATGATGAACTGGAGTTGAGTCGCCAAACTGTGAATAGAATGTGAGTGTGAGCGTGTTAGGGTTAGTGTGAGTGTGAGTGTGCCCCTGTTGGACTGACACCCCGTCCTGGGTTGTTACCTGCTTTGTGCCCGTAGCTTCCAGGAGAGGCCCCGGACCCCCCCCCCCCCCCCCGATGAGTCTGAATAGGACAATCGGGTACAGAAAATGGATTGATGGATGAATTTCTGTACTGATAATTTCATCCGAAAATGATAGAAGCGGCACCTTTCTTAAGCACCGACGCCCTTTTAGGATTTGAACCCGAGTCCTCTAACCGCTACCCCCTCCACTGCACACAACTCGTTAGTGAACCATTATTGGCTTCATTAGTCCTCCTTAATGTTTAATTTCCTGCCCGCGGAGTGAGGATGGCTCTGGACACTATCTCCCACACATCGGCTCACATATTGCTAGCTAATCAACACTTCCATCTGTTTTCTGTTAACTGGCTGTGTCCTGCCCCCACTGCGCTCAGCTTTACACTAAGATGGCCTGCCGCTCTGACAGAAGCACTCATTTGTTTCCAAAATAGGACACGAGGTGAACTAAAAAAGCTAAAGTTCCATTTAATCCTCTTTTAACAGCGGCAGCAAAACATATCCTTGCAGAAATATCCCTTGTGTTTGCAGGACGTGGCTATTGATATATTAGCTTCTGTGTTACCGTGACATTTATCCCTTCTTTTAAAAAAAAACTTTACGTATTTGTCTCATTGACTCATTTTATTGCAACTTTCTCAAGAAGCAATTCCAAAATTATAGATTTTTCTGCAAATAGCTAAAGACAGATTACCACAAGCTTTACCCACAATGCAGCAAGAGTTTAAACGATCCACAGCCTTACACAGCACCACATTTACATATTTCGTAGAGGCTTTTGTCCAAAGCGAGGATAAGGGGGGGGGGGGTTAGTCAACATCCCTGGAGTAACTGGGATTTGAGAATCAGACCTTGCCAAGGACACAGCAGTGACATCACTCTGTTGGCCAAGGGATTTGAACTGGCGACCTTCGGGGTGGTCTCTGGCTCAGCGGGGTTAGGGCTCAGTGCCCATGACTGGAAGGTCGCTGTTTTGCAGACTGATGCCACTGTCGGGCCCCTGAGCGAGGCCCTTAACCCCGATTGTTCCAGAGGTACCTGATGCTGTAGATTCCTGTGCCGTGACCCCCAAACATACGCTCAGCTGTCTGTGTGTCTCACGGAGCGCAAAACAGAATAAGCAAAAAAGCAATTCCCCCACAGGATAAATAAAGCATCACTACTCTGTCACAGGCTTAAAGACCATCAAAAAAACATTTTCTTGTCAATTTTCAGCAACATTCTTTACTCTTAAAATAACCCTGCATCTAACAGTTTCCATGAAAAAGAGTTAGTAAAAGATGCCTCACAATATATTATGGAACTGCAGCATATTAGAAGGGATGTTTAAAAATAAAGCACACCCCTAATATATCAGTAGGGAGGGTTAAGGTTAGGGATTACTATGAAGCAGCATCCTCGTCGCCTACGTCTCCTGACAGCATCCTCTGAACACTTGAGGTGCAAAGATGTCACCCACTGAAGTGTGTCTGACAAGTAGCTCATTTCACAACTTTTCGTCCAAGATCACGTCTCTTTAAGGCCCATCTCATATAAAAGCAGATGCTGACAGCAGAAAAACACAAGGCATGAACTCCAGAACCAGGCCACTGTGACATCAGTTGCTCAATTACAAAAAGATACGAAAAGTATTAACTGCAGATTGTTTATATGTAATGAAAAATAACTGCCGCGTACCACATAAAAACAGAGCACTAAAACTTCACAACGAAATAGTGTACCAAATGTTTTAGTGAGGAAAAAGACAATTATTGCAAATTATACAGAGAGCAGTATGAAAACGTAATGACAAATATTACCATTTTCAACGGTAAACAGTAAACAACAGCCATAAGCCCAGGGTATACCAGATCCCAGGCACGGTAACTACCATGACACTATATATAGCCTGGGCAGAAACTGGGCGATAGCCTAATGTCAGAACCATCATCTTATTGGATAATCAAGCTGTCAGTCGCATAAGCTACTGTTCTGGGCTTCCCATGATGCACTGCAGCTTCTGTGGAAAGGCCCCTTCTATGTGCCTCGACCAACCACATCACTGCCCAGGAGGTTGCATTTGCAGTTGATATATTTTGCCGTAAATGGTCTCCCTATCCGGACCCTCACCTACTGAGCCCCATACAAAACATGTCACACAACACTGGAGGAAAAAAAAATTGGATATTTAATTTGAAGATACATGAGGTTACATTTAGGATACAGAACTACAGGAGATGCCCTTTTCCACAAAGGGCATGAGCCATCAGTAATAAAAGAACATCAATGAATGCGTTTAATTGAATACTGAAAATATTTGCTGTCTTTTATTTAAAAAAAGGAAACATATGTCTTTTACAAAACTATTTTACATTTTCAATGCCAAAACAATTACTAAGTTGTATTGGTTTTAATTATAACTTGGTTCTTAAAAATGTCTGGAAGACAATCAATCCCTGATAGTGCTTCTTTGTTAATACAAAATAATGTATCAAAAGTCCCTCGTACAAGGTGCAGCTTGTTAATTTGCATACTAAACAGCAGTCCTGTTAAATGTTTAAGGTCTGGAAATTTCACTCGCTATCTTGCATCCTCACAATAAAATCAATTAATGAGCACTGGAAAGAAAAAACATCTCAGCATTAGATGGAAGGAATTTTTCATGATTTCTGTCCCAGAGTTAACAGTAATTAAATGACTAATTAGTACCTTTTTCAGGAAAGACCCATTCAGTGTGTAACATTACGTGAACAAGTACTCACAGAAGGTACAACGATGCGTTTCCTTCATCAGTCCACGTTACACAACGTCTCCAACAAAAGAGTCACTCCATGTAGATACATGAACTCCCATAAAAGGCACCATGAAAACCCTCCAACCAGATTGACTCATCATTAACAGCTACCTTCAGAGAGTAAAGCTGTTCTTACGGCTCTTGAAAAACTTAAGGACTGCGATGTAATTAATTAATATTCACTTCTAGGTGGAATTTAGACTAATGCAAATCAGTATTAGTTGTTGAAATCAACAAATCCACACCTTCCCTTAAGTGTAGTGCCATCTGCAGGTAGAAGTAAGGAGTACCACACAAAGACACAGCCGATTATGAGTGCTAACATCCCCGTGTGCATTTTGGTATTTAAACTCCCCAAAGGGGACTATTTTGGCTGAAACGGCAGAATCATTCTCCAAATGAAAGTCCTACTCCGCTGTTTAAACAGAACGCAGACAGGTGTATACAGAATGAGTATGAAAGGAAAGATAAATTGACAAAAGAACAATAAAAAAAAAGTCAAATATTCACATGAAATGTGGAGGAAATATTAAGCGGTTCTTACGTGACGCACCTGCAGGCATTGCTAAGAATTGTAAGCAAGCAGTGAAAGACCGGTTTCACCCCCGAGGTCGAGATGAAATTACCACCCATTCGGCATGTGTGACAAAAAATGGCATGTTTCTACAACGAAGCAGAGGCAGCGGTAACTGCTAAGGAATCTGAACAGCTGTCAGTTTGCATTCAGACCTGCATCTCCCACGACAGTCGTATCCATGGTGAGGCCACGGTGCCTTTATACTGTCATGGGCACTGATCAGGATCCCTACTCTGTACTACAGCACACCCGTGTAGCCACGTCCCAGAATGCACTGGGCTACAGGGAACCAAAAATCCCCAAAAAACAACAATTAAAAAGCAATTAGGGACAAGCGAAGAGATCTCTGACTATGTGTGGCCTAGCTGCACGAGGGGCTTCTAGAAACCTCCGGGTCGCGAAGAACGCGGCGTGCCGTGACGGGAACGCGTGCCGACACTAGGAGGAGGGCTATGGGATCTGACGCGGTCTGCCAGACGCGCGGGACAGCACCGTGCCGGACTTCCCCTCATGTAATCTCGCTGGTGCCAACGGGATGGGAGAGCATGTCAGAGGGGCCGCACAGGGGCGAGGAGCGGGTCCGAGCGGGACAAACGGTCCGATACCCCCACCTCAGAACATCGCCGCTCCCTGGCGGTCTCACAGAGATGGAGGAGCACGGAACACCACTTCGAGGTCCACACTGTCCTTCAGAGCTGCCGTCTTTTACAAAATATATACCGCTTTTTTTAACCCTGAAGTCCCTTACAAGACGATATCGCCGCACACTGAGCTGTGTTCCTGAGACCTGCTTCGCACAGCATCCTTGCATAAGCCTCTGGCTGAATAATAGTGTCTTTTTAAAGGGCACACTTCCTTTGCCATCCCTGCGTCTTTAAAACTCCTTTTGAAATCACTACTGGATGCCAATGGAGGCTGGGCTCGCTGAAATGGCGCAGCCAATCTGATGCTTCGCAAAGCTACCGAAGCCCCGCCCCCTGTCGCTTACCCCCCAGCCCGTCTCAGGTACGCCCTCCCCCCTGGACCTTAGAGTTCTGCTGCAGGTGCCCCACCCTTACCCCGCCCACGCGGTATTCATCACATGGCTTTTCACACATAAGCTTTAGAAAAAAAGAAGAAGAAAAAAAAAAAATACAGGAAAATAATCAACAAGAATAATAACAATAATCATCATGAGGATACAAAAATGGATGAGGAAGCGGAATGCTGACGGCGGCGGGCTGACAGTCCCGTCTGTCTGGAATCGCCTATGAAGTGACTTCGGCGTGGACGGGCGTCGACTCCACCGTCTCCACCAGTGTCACCTGCTCCTCGGGCGCGTCCAGGTCCTCCGCCTTGATGATGATGGCGCCCTCTGGGAGGACCACCACCTCCTCTCCGGCCATGGCCTCCTCGGCCTCCTGCACCAGCTCGCCCTCGGTCCCCGACTCCTCGAGCGCGGTGGCGGCGGTGCCGTTGGTCTGGCTGTGGGCGATGGCCTCCAGGCGTAGGCGGTACTGCTCCGCCTCCTGTTCCTTCTTCAGCAGCTGCTGCCGGTACTCCTGGGCTTTACGGTTGGCCTCCTGAAGCTGCCGCTGCAGAAGCTCGCGACTGTGCTTCTCCACCGGCTCCTGGGGCGTCACCAGCACAACAGCGCGTTTAGTGACAACACTATACAATAATATAGCATTATGCTATTACTTATGTATTAATTAACCATAAACTAAGTCTTAATCACATACTGATCTCATGATTGTTCATCATTAATGAATCATGACGCATCTTTCATCTCAAGTAGCGACTATATTTGTTCATGATTTGTACTTGTGCCCCTGTAAGTAAAGTGTTACCCATTTTTATTGTCTATTGCGCAGACACTTTATCTTATTATATTTTATTCTATTGTTATTTTAATCTCATTTATTCTGATCTTTGTATATTATTTTGTTTTCTTTATATCACATATTTTCGAGAAGTCAGGTGGCAAAGCATTTCACTGTACATTATTACACTGTATGGTTGTGTAGGTGACAAATCTTGAAACCTGACACTATGGCCGTGTCACCCGCTGTGAGCCCTCCACTGTCTGGCACCTTCTCAGCTCAGCCGTCCCATTTCAGCAGAAATATTCCATTCTAACCGAAAGTCTGAACTAACGGTTCTTCCTCTGAGACACCATATGAGCGTTGGACATAACAGATGTCAATGAAAATGTTGCGCTGGCTAACTGAAACCTAAAGCACACAGAATAATGGAGAGCATGAGAATGAAGCAGTTGTCTTGTGTCACCTCGGGTTGGCCAAGCCCAGGCAGAGACAATGGGTAAATCTCAATACCAAGAATGCAAAGACCATACAGCTGGTCTCGGCAACACCGATCTCGCTAACTTACATTCCAAGAACGAACTGGGGGCACAATGAATCATGGCATTGGTCTCATTCAGTGAGGATGCAACCAATGTAACCTTGATATATGGGGCGGAGCAAGAACAACATCCAGGAATTTTTACTGTCCCCTGTACTTGTGTTCTTAGTATTGGAACTGGTCTTCGGCACTGGAAGATGATGTAAAACGGGTACGCGAGAACACAAGTATGGTCAAGTGTGGATACTGAGATTCACCAAACGCCCTACACTCACCATGTCTTGCTCCGTGTGATTGGCCGAAGCCTCCAGCTTCCTTTTGCGGGATGGGAGCGTCTGAGGTTCTTCCTCGACCACTTCCTCAGTGATCTGTCCAGCTGGTACTGCTACCACTATGGCCAGTCAGCAGACACATAGACACAAACACAGCCAGGCAGACAACAGTGAGCTAACAGTGGTCCACCTATCCACAACAATAACCATCTTGCTAGCTGAGTAGTAAATCAAAGTGCTGTAACGCAGCCTGTAATGCAGTGTTTGATGTAGCTTAGTGCACAACTACACCCTCTAGAGGAAAGAGTGGTGTATAACGATTTGACAGATGCAACAACGATGAATTTCCATATCGCTGGGGAGCCGGGCAGTATAAAGGCAAACATTAACTAAAAAAAGCAGCTAACCATTTATAAACTGCTTAAATTATTCAGCGTCAACTGAATAAAATATGTTCTCCTAGGCTGCAAGTCAATGATAAACTCTGACTACAAATAGTGCACGACGCTTTTGGTCCCTCACTGCCGGCCAATAAGCAGCCGGCTTTAGGCTGCGCGTCCAACCACACGGAGGGACGGAGACTCACTCTGCTGTCCGTGCTGCATAGTAACGAAAAACTGCTGTCCGAGTCCGCCTGTTTGCAGGTTGCCGTGCTGGTCCGTAACGATGGTGATCACCCTCTGTCCCCCGTCTCCCACCATGTGCTGGATGGCCGAGTTCACCGAGTCGGCTGCGATCAGCTCCTCTGAGTCACCTGTTCCAGCACACATATTACACTGGAGTAATAGAATAACACCCCAATATGACTCTGAGCTCCCAGCTGAGAAGTGACAACCCAGGTCTCTGCAAACCTCACAAACTACATTTTCCATTGCATACAAGTGACAGGACTGAACTGTGCTATGTGACATAATGACAAAAGGCAACTGCCCCTACCTGGTCTGTTAGAGTTGGCCATGGGCCCAGAAGCTTCTGCCAGGGCAGCAAGGGTGGCGAGGACCGAGGTGGTGGAGACACATTCTCCTAAAAGACAAGTGGCGTTTGAGCCGAACCCGGTGTACAGCCCAGGCATCCATCAAGGCGAAAACGCCGCTCGCGGGTGACGGCGAACTTCACACGCACGGCCTACGGGTGTCACACTTGAGCCGGAGCCCGAGTGACTTTGCAGGTCTTTCGGACAGTTTGGCACCCCTGATATATTTTTTCCAAAAAAGAAAACGAAAGCGGCCACGGTCCAGTCCGCCCCTGCCTCGGCGCCGGCCTCACCTGAGGTAGACTTGGCGGTGGTGGAGATGAGGTCGGCAAGGTTCACCACTCCGGCAGCCGAGGAGGACGAGATGATGAACTGAGGCGTCTGCTCAGGATTCATGTTGACCTGGTTCTGCATGCCCTCCTGCACAGATGCCACCCCCTTTACAAGTCATTACCGTTTCACCTGCGGTGATTTGCAGAGGCAAATCCCAGGACGCGTAAGGCGCCCTGCAACGTGCTTCCGACCTGTTGGAGGCTGCTCGTATAAAACACTGTGCAAGATTGATCTGCACGTGGGAGGAAACATCACGGAAAATGAAGCGAACATGGTGAGCACATTCTGGAGGCGTGACACAACAACCCCACAGAGCCAGCGAGGCACCCTGACTCTATTTATACACTAAGATGCATCACTGGAGAAGTTCCGGTTAAAAACTCTTTCAAATGATTCATTAGGATGACAGATAAAACTGTGAGTGATTTCAGATCATATTTAGGGGAGCTTCGACCGCCCTATTTTTGATTTCAGTCCCCCTGAAAGTGATTAAGTCGATTAAGACAATTTGTTCAGTATTTTTGTACAAATTTCATACAATTCCAAATTTTGTAATTAGGTGTCCCGGACGCCCCCACCCCCCAATCGGCTAATATTTTATTGTGGGGACTCACGTCCCCCCCCCCCCCTGTTGTGGACCCAAGGAGAGTGGCACTCCAAATTTCTTCAGATTGAAGGTGCACCCCCCAAGGGTCAAATCCTGGAATCGCGCCTGGAAAGAACCACATGACCAACAGCCTGGACATGCGCAGCCCCAGGACTGGCCCGCAAACTGACCTGCAGTAGGACCATGAGGTCGCTGTCCTGGTGGTCCGCCGCTATGTCGAAGGGGGTCTTGTCGAACTTGCTGAGGGCGTGAACGTCAGCGCCGTACTTGACCAGCAGCTCGGCGACGTCGCGGTGCCGGTGCTCGGCGGCCCAGTGCAGCGCCGTCATCTTCAACATGTCTTTGGCGTTGATGTCGGCTCCGCTCTGCCATGGAGGCAGATTAGGGGCCCAATAAGTCAGGATCTATAGCATTTCTGAAGGTAGCTATGCAAGTTAAAACCCATACAGCAAAAAAACCACACAGCTAAACTTTCTGATCTACTCATACAAAAGCCTCTATAACAACTATCCTCAACTAGGCATCAGGACTTTTCTGCTAAATTTAAAAATAAACGTCTACATCAGCAAACCCTCACATTCTTGCAGCAGCCATGACTGAGAAATCTGTCCGCTGTACAGAAAGGCTGCTTCACATTATTTCAGGATTCAAGCAGAAGCACTGCTGCAAACTCCACTGCCCCGGCCCCCCAAGCATGTCGAGATGTTCAGGACCGCGTCCGACGCCAGCGGGCGACCTGCTGAATAAGCAGCGGGAAGTGCTTACCCGGACGAGCAGGTCCACGATGACGGAGTGGCCTTCGGCGGCCGCCATGTGCAGGGGGGTCCTGTCCACTTTGGTTCGGGCGTCTCTGCTGACGCCGGCCCTGAGCAGCACCTCCGCCGTGGAATAGTGTCCGTACTGTGCGGCCAGATGCAAAGGTGATGTCCCCAGCTGCCGACGACGAGAGACGGGTAAGGGGCCAGAAACCAGTCAATCCATGTGATTCCAAGACGAAAACAACTACATGCAGGGCCCAGTCAACCAAACAGGGGCCATCTAAGGCTCCGGCTTCTGAGGGGGGCTCGACCTGCCAGCCAATTTCACTTTGCCTTGGATGGAGGGGGCACCAGCGGTGATGCTGACCTAGGGTGCTACCTCAGCTAGAACTGGTACAGGCTACGCTTCTCAAAACACGCCTGTGCATTTACTGATCTCGTACCCAGCTGCATTAATAACACTTCATTTGGTACTACTGTGGTACTCTGGCAATGCAAAGCACCAGCACTGTTATAGATGTTGCTGAATTTAATGACTTGTACAATAGGAAATTCAGCAATTTATGTTTAGCAATTTATGTTAGTTTAGCAATTTATTACACTTGACACTCATCTCAATAATTTGAATAATTCTTGAAAAAACATCAGAAATTAATTTAACTAAGAGCTGGAATGAAAACGGCAATATTACCCAGTCCGTGGTGAAGGGGGCTCCGTTGGCCATGAGTGACCTGACCTCGTCATCCTGTCCCTTCCGAGCGGCTTCCAAAAGTCGCTTCCCAAGGTCCACCAGTGACATCTAACGAAGGTGCAGAGGTACATACAGGTGACACCTTTACCCACCAGTCACTTTAGGGCTTTAGAGAGTTAGATGGTGTCTAAATACTTTATATGATAGGCGTGATATTAGTGCGCAACATCTCCATGGGAACGAGAAAAGACTAACACAAGGTTTGTTTAAAACTACTGGAACTGGTAAGGGGACACTAACATGTCTGGGTGATCCACAATTTAATAAAACTAATGTAAAATGTATGCATGACTGCACATTATACTGAATTATAAGCATGACCCACGCATCTGTAATATAAGCTTTATTGTTAGTCTCATGAGTATAAAACAATGCAAAACAGACCATTTCAAACACAGATCAATTCGGTAAAAAGGCTGTTACGTCATTTGTGCATAATTTGAATGCTTGGTACCGTGAGGCGCCATGTGGTGCAGTGGGTTAAGCCTCTTTGCCTCTAATTGGAAGATCGCTGGTTTGAGGATAAATAAAACGTATCGATTAATGTTAACACTGCTGAGTAAAGAATACAGTACACATGCTGTGGTCTGTGTTTGGTGGTCATTCACGCTCCTAATAACAGAAACCTAAACTCGGTTGTACATGTATCGAGATCTTAAACCGCAGAAGTTGGGGAAAACACCCTAGTGGTGAACTGAAACTATAGCAACTGGACTGTGTCTTTTTTTTCCACTTGGAATAACAACGGTGTCACAAATCTCCACGGTTGACTGGCTGGTTAAACATAACAACTGAATATTATAGCTGCCCGGTAAACTATCTGATACGGTCCCCTGAGAGGGCATTTCGTTTTAAATACATTAAGTTATGCTTAAAAAAAAAAGATGGCAGCAGTAACTTAGTAAGGTAGCAGTGGTGGCCTAATGCTTAGGGACGTTCACTTGTAATCTAAAGATTGCTGGTTTGAATCCCTTACCAACAAAGTACCCCTGAGGTACCCTGAGGAAGGTAGTGACCCCAAGCACTGCTCCCCGGGTGAATTAGCTGCCCCCTGTTATGTCACATGTGGATTAAATGCAAAGGACGCATTTCATTGTTGTGCTATGGTGTGTCAACAATTACAACTAATAACTAATAGTTGCATTGTCTGCGATCTAGATATCAAACTGAACGGTCGTGATAATCATTATGAAAGACTTCTTCATTTTATCACTGACGTGCACACTACATGCAAAGTAGATGCATTATTAATATTTTAATAAGGTAACTATACTTTGTACGAACCCCCTCCCCCGCTGAAACAGGACGACCAAGTCACAGCAAGCTGTTTTTCCGTCACGATCGACTAACAAGCTCCCGACTGCAGACCACAAACCGATTATTCTCATTTAATATATGAAAGAGCCACGTAAACAGTACACAGATAATGAGCCCGGTAGTAGTTTTGCTAGCAAGGACCGACACATCTTTGTCCAAAGAGCCGCGCAGCCCGAGCCCCGGCGGGCCAGCAGCCATCTTTAGCGCCGATCTACCGGAGCTCGGGGCAGAACAAAAAAGCCGCCGAAAGCCGGCCGCTCCACGTCGTTTTATCCCTCTAAACCACACTTTGATCGATCCAGTTTAAGCACCCGCATGCACAGGAAACCGTTTTAATATTTAGCCGCCGATGTTCCGGGGGAAGTCGGATCTGAAATTGTAATTTAAACGCGAAGAGAAAAAACCACTTCCACATCCGGTCGGTAAAGAGCCCCACGCCGCCGACAAAAGCCTTTCGCGCAACTTTTCAACTTCGCGGCGCGGCTCCTTTTTAACATGTAAGACTTTAGCAGCTGCCCGTAAAACCCGTCGGAGTTCTGCAAACGGGCCACGGTGCAGGTAGTGACAAAGCTTATTTCAGCTCGCAATATATATATTTTTAATTTAACTTTCTGCTTAACGACTACCAACTAGTATCCGGAGTGTTTTGGTTAGTTTTGCCCCAATATTACCTGGAATAGTTATCCGGAGCAGTCCGTTTTAATTTCAGTATCGACGCGAGTAACTGTGGGTAGTTACCACTCTGTCGCCAGCTAGCAAGATATTTAAATGCAACATATTACTAACCCAGCTTAACGGGTAATTTAACAAAAAAAAGTCCGATTAATTGCGTGGTGTTTTTCCTGGTACGTACCTTGGCTTGTCGGTGGAGGAAAGGTCTATGGAATTACATGTAACGCTTTAAATCAGACTTTCTGTATTTTCCTTTCACAACTTTTTAAAAAATAAATATTTATTATTGTATTTCAACGGCGGTACAAAGATGGCGGCGCGGAGACACCGGAAGTGGAAAGTGACGCGAGCGCCCCTTTTTTTGGGCGGATAGATAGTGACGGTGCTCCCCCGGCAGCAGCACCACTGCCCTGTTTCAATTCTTCTAATAAATATGTTGCATTGCGTTTTCCTGTTTCTAAATAATCGTACGCCTTGAGTATATCCACGTCGTTCATTGTTACCCCCGTAGAGTCTTGGATGTAAACCTTTTAGCTATTGGTGCCTGAAATATACTGCATGCTGATTGTACATATACGTAATAAGGAGCCAATATTTGAATCTGTTTAGTGTGCTGGTTTCTGTATGATAAGCCTTAATAAATCCTGTTGCCAAGGTATCTTCTATAAAAATGCTGTTACACCTTGATTGTTCTATGGAGAAGGAATACAAGAATAATAAGATACTGGTATGAAAAAAAATGCACATGTGACTTTAGGCTTTTAAGTTTCTGTGATGCCATTCTTACAATTGTCAAATGTTTTTGGTGCAGGTCCATTTTTGTTTTTACTAAGCAAAGTCACAAGCTCATCAAACTGCATAAAAAGTTTACCTGGCTCAGTACAAATAAACCTACCAAAGTAACTTGTTCAGTGCAAACAAACCACTCAACATGGATTTTGCAATAGGGAACAAAAACCAACATAAGTATGTCAATATTGTATACAAATTTTGCCAACTTCCCATTTCTGTTGCCATTTAACTATGTGCAGTCTGCTCTTTAAGCCTGCATACATAAAGTCAAGTTCTTTTGTTTTATACGAACCATAATACTGCTGCAGACATCTGCTGCTTTAACAGATATACTTGTATTCTTTAAAAAATCGATGATGCATTATGTTTTGGGAATAAGCATATGAAGCTGGGTATTTCATACAACTTAGGGTTAATCGAAAGAAAGACACTAAAAATGGACTGAATACAGTAATGGCCATGTCATGTCACAGTGTTCTTTAATGTAGGCCTTTCTGGCTATCATTTTAAACCCTGTAGCCTTTGGCAATTCATTCATATGCCACTTTCACTTCTGTATTTTGAGTTTTTAAATTACATATAACCAAATTAAGAGCACACGACTAGGACATTCTATGTTACTTCAGTACATCAAGACATATAGAATGTAACGATCAAAAATGTGTTTGTTCATTTTTTATTCAATGGACTTTCAACCCAAAAAAGTGATGCGACTTTACATCTAGATCATTTTGTCACTTTATTTTTGTGTATCGTAAACAACCAGAAAAGTAATGGGGCAGTCATTCATATGGTATGCAAGACATTAGGCCTTGCTATGCATCAAATGCTAACACTACATTTAAATTATCAATGTCTTGCAGCAAAATGCAGTTTACATAAAGCACATTCTGGGCTGTCACATTTTTGGCTTCTAATAAAAAAAAAAAAAAACCCAATCTGACGGGTCACGTTAAGAAATTTTCTGTAGTGTCCTGTCTAAGTTATCCTGGTTTAACAGCAATAGAACTGGCCCCCTCTCTTCCATTCGAAGGCCTCTCCATAAGGCTTAGGTTGGGCTCACAATTTGGCTGGACCAACCTTTAAATACACGTCATAAATAAATAAGCAAAATTGCTCCATCTGCCCGACTCACAATTTATATTTACCAGGAATGATCTACCGAGCTGTTCTGTTGCTTAATGCTCAAAGAGGATGCGTCAGTGGCTTGTTATGCCATTACTTAGGCCATTTTAGTATAGCATTATAGCATAATAACTGGCATTTTCAGTGTTCTGTACAATCCATAAGCCATATCTACACATTACAGAAACTGGTACATATAATCACGTGCTGATACAAACACATTTCAAATAATACTGATAGTTTTGATGGGTGGACTAGAACCCTCACAGCGGCTTTAAAACCTGGTGTGTGCACATGGTAGAACTGCGATCAGGGGGGTGGGGGCAGCCTCACAGCAGCAGGTTGAAGTCCAGCAAATCGATGCTGGCTATTGGCTCCCGCCAGTAGTTGAAGCTGTTGTACTCGGAAAGCTCCGCCTCCTCGTCCTCCTCCCACTCCTGGACCTTCTTCTGAGAGCCCTTCTTGCCAAGCTTGCTATCCTTCATCGATGAGCTGTCAATCAAGCCAAGGCCCTCTAGCTCTGACAGATCCAGTTCTGGGATTGGCTGCCTCCAGAACAGGAAGGAGTCATACTGGTTGTTTGCATCCTCCAGCACTTTAACCTAAATAGAAAGGAAACATGAAATTCATACATTATAAATAAAGCTTTCCTTTAAAATATCACTGTATACATCGTGGCACTTTTGTGTCAATGCTAGCATGTTTTGTATTCTTAGTTCCTAAGACCCCAAATAATTACAAGGAAGCAGAAACACAGACTAATTTAATGATGTCCACAATAAACTTGTGACTATTAATCGACGAAATTCAGGGGAAATCATTAACTACACAATTTTCATATTTTTGGTGTAGCATTAATTGCAAACGAATATGGACGGGTTTGTCTGATTCAATGGATTTTTTAAATAAAATTTATTCCCCTAAGAATTTTGCTCATTAAATCATTTCTGTCTCTTTTGTCCTTTTCCAGGACCAGTGGTTGTTCTATGGTATTTATACCTACTTAATTTTTACTTTAAATTCGAATACACATGTATGATATTACCACTCAATAGTTCAACCAAATCGTTAATCCACCAAAAAGTGTTTTTACTTAATTTCGTAATAAAAATAAAACGTTTTGTTTAAAATAATAGTTTTCCTGTATCCTAATCGTTGAAATTTGAGTCAGGATTTTGGATGCTAAAGGTTTTCTAGTCTGGCTTATAGTCTCTAGTTAAAACGCCTTAGTTAGGCCTGTGGTCGCGTTAATATTCTATGCATTTACAATTAGCATTGGTTTTCTCCATCCTACCACCAAGCCCCGCTTCTCCCCAGCCCCCACCCCAATAACTGACGGTGATATTCGCCGGTAGCCGGCGACCGTTTCTTATGCGCATATTATTGTTGATGCAAAAAATTCGTGTCGTTTCAGGCACAGATCTTTCCATCCTACATCAGATCTACTTATACGTAAACCACAACGCCGAATTTAGAAAGTGGGGCATGCAATGCAGATCATTCCTATATATAGATAAGCTATTCGACGTTCAACTAAAAGGGATCTTTACATGACAAAGCATTTTATGTAGACGATTTATCAAATAATCCACGACGATTCCTCAAACAGCAAATCATTTGTAATCATAAGGACCATAATTAGGTAGCAAAAATACAACCATCTACAAGATAAAGAAAAATAACAGATCTAAAATCCTGCCTAGCCTATAATATGAAATATCAGATAAATAACTTGGATTATATATTCAGGCAAACATCATTTCACCAGTATAAATAAATGTAGTTAAATCCCAAATTATGATACGCAGCCAAATCATAATTTGGTAAACAGGTCCATTAAAATGCGCTAATCAACATTCACATGTGTCAGACATACAAGACAATTTGCGCCAGTAAAATAAGGAAATTCTAAACAGAGAGTTTACCATTTTTATATCCCTGTGGCGACAAGAACAGTTCTTCTTTTGTAGCTATGGCTTGACCCTTAAAAAAAGACGCCTTTGTTTGACTGCTTGGCAATAGCTGTGCAAGTGCCGCGGTCGCCCCTGCGAGTACACCGTATCCCACGCGCTCTTCCCAAACCGGGCGCTAGACGCAATTCGGCCACACCCTCTGCAGGTCAGGCCGACATACATCTTCGCTTATCCCCATCACATAAAAATAACGTGAATTCCTTGCCTAACAGCATGCACATAAATGGAATTGAAATGCAAATTCTGGAAAATTAGATAATTTTATTCTGATACCGAGACACGTGTATTTCAATTCAGTCTTTCCCCATATATTGACTAAATATGGGTTTACTAGGTTTGGTATAATCAAAGCTGATATAGTATTATTCTCATTATATGTATAGCATTAAACACACATAGACACACATGGAACCAATCACTATGTAAATCACTCGGTAAATTAATATAAAGTAACGGGCTTAACACGCGATATAGTTTCAAGGTTATTCTGCAGCATCGTCTTGTCTAATTTTTCAAATGATGAGGATGCCGGATAATCATAATGATCAACGCAGGGTTTGAAATCCGCTATGAAGAAATCACGGCTTTTCTGCGCCGTGGTATTTTTTTCCGTCCATTGGGGGCGCTAGGCGGCTTTGCTTTAGAAAATTGGCTCAGAAAAAAGGAGCATTTTAAGACCTAACAATTTCCTGATTGAAAACTTGGAACCACACCTCGGGACTCTGAGGGGGAGCTCCGGCACGCCGGTTGTACATGTAACCGTCAGCAAAGAATCGTAATTATAATTAGGAATAAAAGCCGGCATCTCCGCGCGGCTGGGAGCGGCGCGCGCCGGTCGGTGGCACGCGTTAACCGCGAGGGCGCGGAGCTTGTTACAGTGTTACAGCCCCTCACTGAGTCATCGCTAACTAAGTAACTAATAGCTTTCTCATGGGATCCCATTTTCTACGACGGCCGAGAAAGTAGGGCGCCGCGACGGACTACTCGGACGAGGATCAACGGTGAGATTTGCCGAACTCTTACAAGAATAACCATCTGGATGACGGGTTTAAATAACTAGTACTCGAGCAGTTTGTCAGAGAGTTGAACTTGACTGGTCTTCCTTAGTTACAGCAGTTCTTGGTACGTTCCGATCCCTAACTTAAAAACGGTTAACGCTCTAATTCTTAAAGCGACTTTACTTTTTTTTCCACAGTAATTGAGAATAAACGTCTTAATTTGGGGATATTTATTACGTGTAACTGAATGTAATGTTGTTTCCGTAATTATCTAGCTAGCTAGCTGGTTAGCTATGCGAGGCAGTTGAATTGGTGGGGGATTCATTGAGTTTTCGGCACTTCGGCTTTCCAGCACATGGGCGCCTTTGCTTCGGAGACTGTTTTGTTTCTCGTTAATCCGATATGGGCACTTTGAGCCTTTCCGGGCCGGTTACTCGGCCACTCCGTTAGCTAAGACTATCGGTTTACGCGTGGGAAAGTTTAGCAGGGGCCCCTGGGCTTTCTAGTCGCCCTGACTGTTATAACGTGGCGTTTCTTGAAGCGACGTGTTGAAGACACCGTGTCCTCACATCCCAGAGGAAACAGACCGTGCAGATACACCGCTTTAGGTCTCTTCTAAACAGAATGTAATATTTATCGACCCGTACTTATTGTAGCCTACGATGTGAAGCTGAAGTATACACGAATTTTTTCCCTCTTCGAAACTGTTTCTTGGGTAGTTTTATAGATCTTTTTAGGAATTTTACTCTTCCAAAACTACTTTTCCAACTATCTATGTGTGTGTGTTTTTTCCCCCAGTGCCGGTTGCTTGTTAAGGGGCTCATGTGATTAAATCATGGGGCTGTGGTCTGAACTTGTCTTCACCTCTTTTCTCATCACAGTTTGCTTTTTCTGTCTCTGCTCCATCATTTCCCAGGCTTTCTAGCTAGAACCTGATTGCACTGTGTGGAAGTTTGGGGGTTTCTGTTCTTTACAATTTCAGATCTTGCACTGATTTAGCAACCTGTGTAAATGTCACCAAGCTGTGTGGTTAAGAGGCTTTTATGGGGGAGTGTGTGTGAGATCCTTGCGCGTTAAGCCCAGGTAAGCTCTCAGGCTGCTTGCGTGGAAAGTCCAGAAGATACACTGACCCATGGTCTTCCACTAGAAGAGTAATCAGGGCATGTGTCAAATGGCCATGACGTCATGCCTGGCATGTGAGGCCTTGTGAGTGACTTGTGGGAGGCCTGTGGTCTGTGTTGAGGTACGGAATATGATTCTGAAAGCAAAGAAACTTTACCATTCCCAAGCCAGGCTGAAGTGAACAGAAATGACGTTTAGTTGCTGGTGATGATGCTCATGATGTATGTGAGTTTGGCAGGGTGTGACCTCTGGGGAAACTCTGTTTAGCACCTGCGGTACACCATCGATCGTCAGACCTAATGGTGTTTTGAGTAAGCGGCACGGTGGATGATTCTGTGCGCCGGTTGTATAGCGGACTAAACACAGGGAGACTTGTTTTTAGCTGATTTTTTTTAAACCGTTAACCGCTTCGATCCTCCTGAATGTACTCGTTGTTGGTGATTTCAGCGTAGAGCGGACTATTCGTGTTGTGACCAGGCGCACGCAGTCAGCCTGAGATGGCAGAGCTTCAGAAATAGAATTAGCATGATTCCACTTTTCCTTTTTTTTTTCCTGGTGCCTCATTCGGGCCAAACGGTCAGGAGAGAGAACTCCGTGAAAGGGTAGCGCTGTTCTCGGAGCCAGTCCGGGGAGCGGCGCACGCGGCTTGCAAGGCGGATAAACGGTTCGAAAGCCCGTGGCCCATGAAAAGCCCTCATTGTCATCCTCCTCTGAGAGAATCCGATTCTTCCCCTCCCACCCAGGCCCGACTTCAACCTTTACAGGCCCTTTTTGACTAGATGGTGCTTTTACAAAAAAAATGCAGTGTTTTGCCACGGATCTTATGCAGTTAGTAAAATCTGGGGGGGGGGCTTGGTGTGTTTTTGGGTTTTTACCTACTAAATGCTATCCTGTATTTTGGTGTGCACTAAGGAATCAGCAAGACTGTCAAATTCATTTTGGGAGGCTTTGCAATTTGTCTAGGCCTTCCATCTCATGATCTGTTGTCATAAATATTGATGGGTCACTGAGTTAACAGCACTGTTCTGTGTGGGCAGCTTTCCATTGTACTATTGTTCCTTTGTTTAACAAGTGGTGACTTCCTATTTAAAGATGGTTTTAATATTGCAGTCACTATGTAGCAGTGTAGGATTTAAGGAGGTCAGGACTTAAATGTTACATGACGGTGTTGGCTTTTTCTTGAGGTATGTCTGTGTTCAGTTTCAGGTCACCTTGTCTCAGCTGATCTGAATCCTGCTGTTGTTCCTTTGTACTGTTGATGGGGAATTACCCAGAGATGCTGTAATGTCTTGTTTCCCATGGTTACCGTAGCAGTCTACACTAATTTTGGGTCGGTAAGCAATAGTACAATCGCTTTTGTTCCCTGATGTATATACAATGCAGCCTCCAGATGTATGATTTTAAGTTAGTGTTGCGCCATCATGCAAACATGTTTTCTTTTTTCTTTGTTCTTTTTTTTTTGGAAAATGGGATTGAGTGTGAGGGAACCCAGAGTGGTAATATCACAATATGGGAATATTGTTTAAAAGTCCAATGCTTTGACATTGAAGATAATTGGGCAGTTGATCTTAATGCTGAAGCTAGAAGATATGAGACACTAGTAAAGCATGTAGATTCACCCCACAGATGACCAGTACAGCCTCCTGATGATTTTGGAGGATGACTGTTTTTGGAAGCATGTGAAGCAGGCGCAGTTCTGTTTGAGATGCATGTGCTACATTTCCCTTTGGTTGCCTAGGTGATGGTGACTAACCTAAATATCGTTTTGGGGAATTGCACTTGGTGAAATCTGAGTAGGGGGGACCAGTGTGGAGCCCATGCTGGTATCCCAATATAGACGTGTGTGATGCCTGTGTTGGGCTGCCCGCGATGAATGTTTGCGGCTGGCAGCGCCAGTGCGGCTCACTAACACTCGATGGGTGTTGCCACTCCAACAGGAAGCGGCCTGTCAGCAGGGGCTGTTTAGTTCTCTCATTTTGAGCGCCTTCTCAGGAAGACAGATAACAGCCCATGCAGGGAAGTCTGGCCCATGTCAGGGGTTGATAGGGTAGCAGGAAACTGTGCCCCCCTTCACCTTGGTTTAGGAGAATCACCTTCCGTCCATCTAAAACGAGGGCTCACGACTGGACGCCGTTTTTCCGTCTGTTCTGTAAATACTATGTGTCGATTTCCTGTTTTTCATGGGAATTCTCTTGCATCATGTCCTCTTTTTTTTATATATATATATATATATATATATATAAATTTTTTATTTTTTTTTTTTTCTCACTGACTAAGACGGAATTGTCTGTGTGAGCGTTTCAGCATCGCGAAACATCCGAACGGATGATTATGAAGTTGGCGAGTCTTGGCGTGCCTCAGTCGTACATAGTTTTGAGATATTTGCAAAACGGTTAAGGGTGTGGTGGTTTTGCAGATGTACACATCAAGTACGGGGTTCATATTCAGCTCTGTATGCAGGGAAGGTGTGTGTGTTTGTGTGTTTCTCCTGGTACTTGGATTTCCTCCTATGATACTTAACCATACCACTTGCATTCCCAGTGAAAAGCCAAATACTAAGGGGGGGGATGGAGGCTTGGACAACCACCTTAGATGCGTTATCCCCAGAGCATTGACAGTCACTCCAGTTAATCAACTTTAAGTCGATTGTGGGGAATCTCAGTAAGGCACTGGAATTTGAAATGGACCCGTTGGAGGCACTGTGCTTTTGAATATTACCGTATTAGACTCTTCATCGGTTTTTCTTTATGCAGACACTGGGAGGTTGCTGAGTAACAGCGGCCAAAGGTTCATGCCATCTCTGAACATTGAGACGATCTTATCTCACCGTGGCCCCTGGAGATTGAGGAGGCAAATCAGAGGAAATTGTTTTGGGACATGGAAGTGGGTTTGGGATCTTGTGCTTACAGACTGGTTTTCATCAGGCTCTTCGTTCTCCACCATTTGGGCTGTCATGCGTTTCTAAAACACTGACATCCTGACGTCGGCGGTGACACGTGGTTTTCAGGCAAGGAAGCTAATTGCGTCATTCATAGAATAGGTGATATTTTTGGTTCACTTCTTGTGTCTCCCTCATAATGACTGGTATGAGGCAGTACTTTTGTCTGGCTGACTCTTCATTCTCCTTCCTCCACATACCTAGCAATGCCATCTCATACATCAGCAAAGTTTCCCTTGTAGCCGTCAGTCTTAAAACCCACTTTTCTCCCCTCTCCTGCGCACACTCCACTCCCATCACACCGCAACATCTGCCTTCGCTGTCTCGCATCATCATCCTGTCTGATTAACCCCCCCCCCCCCCCCCACTGCGGTCACTTTAAGAGTTTTTCTCTTGTCTCCAGGGAGACCTGTGTGCCAGCTGCTGGAATGTCAGGGAAGCTTCTGCTGTTAGCATCTGTCTTGGTGGGGCATGCTGGAAATAGCCTGCTTGTGATTTTGCTAAACAAACATTCTCACAATTAAAGCCCCCACCAGGCTATTATAAAATCTCTTCCAAAGAAGAATAACTGCCCTTTCTTTTTAGCTGAAATCGGTTGGATGGCCCAGCTAGCAGGAGAAGGAGGGTAACCTAACAAAATGGCTTCTCTTCCTGGTAATGTCTGTGGGAATACGCTCCTTGTGAGAATGATTTAAACTATCAGTTTTCATCGTGCCACGGTCATTCCAAACCTTGTCATTAACAGCCTGCCTCTTTGCTAAGTGCAGTTTAGTTACCCCTGTTCGTTGTGGGGGGTTTGGCTTTTTTAGGTAATGTATAATCACAATTTACATTAGAGCTGCTTTCCAGGGGGCTGCTCATCAGGAAGTAATGGTTTACTGGCCGTCATGAGATTGAAAAAGGGGGAAAACGTGCAGTGACCGGGCCGTGTGTCTGCGGAGCTGTTCGGTATGATCGCGGTGGGGGGGTTTCATTGAAATTCGTTTCATTTGAAGTGATTCATGAAGTGACAATGCTGTTTTTGCTTGTCATGCTTCTTTTTTTTGCTAGTCTGTAGCCTTTTCTTCCTGCTTCACAGACCCCTTCACCCCATTTGACAGGTGCCGAGCGGTTAAGCCACAGATACCTCTGCTATACACCCGCCAGGGGTCCCCCCCCCCCACAGACATTCTGCATTTCACCGCACCCACCGGCGTCCCAGGAGGCCATGCAAAGCAAACAAGGCCTGTGTACACACTGCTCCAAAAAGCTTCCTCCCACATGTACTTTCATTTCTCTGATTCGTGTTTTTTCCCCTTTCATGTTTTGCTCTTCGAGTGCCAGAGTGTACAGAGATGCCGGTACGTTAAGGGGTCGAGGGGCGGCTCTGGATGCACCGGGACTGAGGGAGCGTGCCGACCAGCCCCTAGTCCCTCATTTGCACATTCTGTTCTCGTCTAAGATGGTTTTAACTTACATCACTGATTGATCTGCTGGTACCCCCCCCCCCCCCCCCCCCCCCCCCCCCCCCCCCCACC
>JAODJU010000046.1:12687803-12698219 GCA_026776725.1 Gnathonemus echidnorhynchus
CCCAGCTCCTAAACTAAAGCGAAACAAAAGCCCGTTCCTGCCACCTCCACGATAAACCGGCGAACTGAGCGGGTCACTTCTTGGCCAGCGTGGTAGAGGCAACGGCTGGTGACCAGCTGCCCCACTGAGAATTAGCTAGCCACTGTTTGAGCTTACAGCCCCTGTCTCGTGTTGCTGGTCTGGTTTGCCTTAAACTGCTTTCTACAAAAATGTGAATTTAGAAAGATGGATATTTCAAGGTGTTTGTGTATGTGTTTGTGTGGCTCCAGGCGACTGCCGAAGCTTCACACGATTGTCTGGATTGCTGGAAGGCATCCTCAGGATTCCCATTTGTCTTGACAGGTCTGACCTGAGGTATCCGGTTACGCCCACGCCAGCTTTGGACCTCTGAGGCGATTGCAGCTGCCGCTCACAGGGACGGGAGGGGTTTTTGGCTCAGGGGAGTGACCGAGCAGTCGAGGGACGGCCCTGGATGCACCGGGACTGAGGCAGCACGCCCTCCGCCATATCATCGTTATCCCATAGGGCGGCAGCAGGGAGCCGCGAGCCCCCGGTGGAGGAGGCTGGACATGAGCGAGTTTTGGCACAAGATGGGCTGCTGTGTGGTGGCCAAGCCCCCTCCGGTGAGCCTGGAACCTTCTTCTGGCTATTCTTGTTTCTGAGTCCCCAAAATGGGATGCGCATGTCACGCCACTGTCTAATAACAGGGTGGCTTTCTCACAGACTAGCCCTTTTGGCTGTACAGCGGGTCCCATTAATAAGGGTCTAGCGGAATAATGGAGTCTGGTCCTCAAGCGGATGTTCACATGCAGGAAAGGGGACCAGATCAGTCCAGATTTAACACTGATTGCTGCTTTTATGTTTAGGAATTTTCATGTAACCAAGAATCTGCCTGCTTAGTGTATTAACAGCCCATTTAGGGAGTTCAGTTATAAAAGCTTGTAGTTCTGTCATGCACGCTAATGTCATTCTGGTTTTTATAGTGTGATGTTTTGTACTTCAGCACTGATTCTGGGCTCGTCCAGGGTATCGCCATGTCACTCTGCCTTTTCTCGCACAGCCTGTCCTGGCTGTAGCCCATGCGGCCTCCCACTGTACCATCATGTGTACCCTTGGCCCCCTTACACCAGCTAGCAGAGGATGTTGAGGGAATTGTCCCCCCCCCCCCCCACTCACCACGGCAGGCCTGCCCCCTCTACCTGTGCTCCCTCCCCCAGGGGTGGGCAGCCAGCTGGTCAACAATGAGCAGGGTTCGGGATACAGGAAGTGGGCCAGCCGCCTCCTCCCCCCCTCCCCCAGAAGCCCATCCTCTTATTTTTAGTCCTGTTTGTTCTATTGTGCATGACACAGGAGGCCCCCTCATTATCAAGCGCACACACACACACACACACACACACTTCCCAGCACAAGTGCAGCCTCTCTTTGGATATTCTCGGAAAGGTGTCTGTGATGCTCCTTTGACCTTGAGGGTCCCTTGTCCTCATGGCAGTGCTGTCACGCCCCATATAAGGTGCTGAGGCTTTGTTCGCACAGGTCGTCGTCACCAGATGCTATTACCGACCGACTCTCTTTACATGGCACCCAAAACTGCTCTTTCAGGCACAGTCAGCTAGGCTCTCGTTATCAGGTATCATACTATAAGATTCAGCTGCCTGCATCTTGTGCTGTAAGTTTAGCTGAAGGCCTCACGGTTTGGTCACCCGCACGATGACCTTGCCCTCAGCGTCTCAGGCTGTGTGTGTCAGTGGGTTAGGCACTGATGTGCCTGTGATAGGAAGGTCATCAGTTCAAATCCCAGGGTCAACAGAAGGGGTAATTACTCCCTTGGGTTCCTGAGCAAGGCCCCTAACCCCCAAGATTTCTTTTTTTTAATAGAAGTGTCTGCTAAGTGAAATGTTTATGTAAATAACAAGCCCCCTTCCCCATGCACTGTGGCACTTGGCTTGTTCCGAGAGAAACGCCCATTCAGATGCGTCTAATGTTAAATGTTGGTGTTGGAGCATGCAGATGTATACACAATCACAAGCATTGTTGAAGAATGCCCCCTACCTGTTAAAAATCCTAATTCTCTGAATCTTAAGACTCTGAACTGCTGCAGCATAACCTGAAGATGACTGTGTACCTGTGTTTCTTTTATAAGTACTTATTGTATCCTGTCAGTTAAACGGGTGTGAACGTTTTCCTCGTTTCAGAAAAAGAGGAGGAGGAAGATCGACCGCAGCATGATTGGGGAGCCGATGAACTTTGTACACCTGACACACATCGGCTCAGGGGAGATGGCAGAAGGACTGGCCCCGGTAAGCGGAGTTGGACGCTGTCGCGCTGGGTGGGGTTCTTAGGGATTCCAGTTCAGATGTATATCAATACTTGAGCCGCAGACCTTAGTGGGTTTTTATAGTGATGGGCATGTTGGCACTAACACCGTATCTGCATGGTCCATGGCTGCCCAAGTCTTTGACATTTAGGGGGCTGCTTTGCAAGCATAGCAGGAGACCCCACGGTGTCAGAACTGATCTCTGCTCAGAATGCTTTCAGTTATACGTCTTTGTTTGGGATGGAATTCCCCTGGGGGATCAAAGCAGAGCTTGGTTTCAGTGTTTACCTCTCCTGGACCACAATCACTTAGCAGTCAGCATGGTTAGCACTGCAGTTTAATAGTGTAGCTTACAGCACTTCTTTGGGGAAGTTCCTGCGTGTGTACCTTCTGTTCCATGTTTTCACATCTATATCTATTTAGTTGCTTAGCTACCCCTTATCTTATGGGTAGCCACTGGCCACGACGCTCCATGCCGTTTTAACCTGCGAAACTCTTGCCATATCTTCTCGTAAACAAACAATGGTGAGATGTACAGTGGACTTTTGGCTGAATTCCCTTCCCCCGACGTCTCCCACGGGAATGCACCGGCTCTTTGTTCACCAGCCTATATTTAACCCCGTGCGTGATCTCAGCTCGGTGTCAGTGCTCTGAGAAAAGGCTTCCCTCGAGAGACCTTGGGTCACTTTTTGGCACCCACCCCCAATTTTTTTTTTTTTATTATTATTTTTTTTGATTGGTCCTCCTGCTGCCCTCGCGTTGCTGCCTTGGCCAGGTTCCTCAGCCTGGAGGCTGCTGATGAGGCCTGGAAGCCTTGCTCTTAAAATAAATGGCCACACTCCCCTCCCCAGGTCCTGTGGGCTACAGACACAGCCCAAGAGGCGGGGCTTCTCTGTGGCTTCCGCCCAGCTGTGTCTGAGCCCCCTTCTCTGTGCCTGTCAGCCAGTTCCCGGCTGAAACAAGCAGCCCCCCCCCCCCCCCCCCAAAAGGGATGGGGCAAACCCACAGCATAGCAGCACGGTTACGTAACCGTCTTTTGTTCCAGCCCACGTCATGTAACCTGTATCCCTTTCTTTGCCGCCTCGCCTCACCTTGCCTCCGCGGGCGGGGCGTGGCAGGTCGAGGCCGCTATGTGGCTCACTGGGGAACGGGCAGGGCGTGAGCAGGCCGCCCGCACCATCGCCTGAAGATGGCGCCGTGCGTAGCCTGCCTGTGGCCATGCGCCCCAGAGTTTATTCGGCATCCAAACACTCTTTGGACCTCGGGTCGAGCCGTGGTCACGGAAACGGTGGATTGTTTACACCCTCGTGGTGCTGGTCTCACCGTTATTTATGTTGACGTGTGTTTTTTTTTGCACGTTCATTACGGCTTCTATTTTCATTTTTTAAATTCTATTTATTGTCTACTTCTATATACTTTATTTATATCTACTTCTGTCTTGCTTGTATGTATAATCGTATACCTCGTGCACCAAAACTAATCCCTCAAAAATAAAAAGATTCTGATTCCGACGGTATGCCCTTTATGGGGAGTTTATGGAGCTCCCTGGAAATCCCTGCTGGGCCCATCACATCGGGGGGGGGGGCGGGCGGCGGGCGGTCTCCCCTCCCCCCCCCCACCTGCTGTTTGTGTGTGTATGACAGCTGTGCGGAGCGTCTGAGACAGGAGGCTAGACATCTTCCTCCTGTGTGTGTGGGGGGGGGGATTCTTAGCAGGATGTGTCCTTTTAAGACACCAGTCCCCTCCCCCTTCCTTACAGAAGTATAGGATCTGAAACAAAGGGTGGCGCAGTTGGGCTCAGGGGGAGAGTGTTGTAACAGCCTGAGCTGTCACTGATGCCTGGGTTACGAAACTCCTCATTTCAAGACTTTTGATCTCACGGTGCATCAGACTGCCGGAGAGAACATGGTTAGGCTTGCGACAGCTACTAATGAAAGGCCAGCGTGATACAATCTCACCCCCCCCCCCCCCAACAGCAGAGAGCCACACTACCCATAATATCCTTGTAAGAAGTGGATGACACACTGATCCCTCACTGGCTTAAGCACTGATTTGTTTCTCTCTCTCTCTCTCTCTCTAGTCTGGCCCTATTCAGGAGCAGATGAGGTCAAAGGGACGCAGTGCCAATGGGCGGGGTGCCTTCCTATAGCCTCTAAGCCCCCTCCAGCTTTACAGGTACGCATAACTTTAGTGGGTGTGCCCCACTAAAAAGAGACGGAACCTTCTGGCAAGGGCAGGGAACATAGAGAGGCCTTAACAGAAAACGGTCCTGAAGCCAGACACCTTCAGTTTTGCGGCAGTTCCGGGTTTGTTTCGGGTATTTGTCTAATGAGCTACACTGTCTGGCTTCGTTAATTAATAACTAATTTATATGCAATAAATTTTGTTTGACAGAGCACTTCACATGGTTTTCTATTTAAACATTAATTCGGCAGCCTTTTCCTCTCTCCATTTTTTAGGAGAAGCTGCCAATTGCAGATGATCCCTCTGACCCTGCCTGCCCACAGTCGTGCTGGGATCCAACCCAGCACTTAGCAATCTGGAAGATCCCGGCTCCCATCCACTCTGCTGTGATTCAGTTTGCTAGATGTCCCAAAAATAGTGGACCTCAGACATGGCATTAAGCCTCTTACACCTATATTTTTAGAGGATGACTTTTTTTTAAGTATTGTGTAAAATGTTTCTATAGTAGTTCACAACTGATTGAGTGTGCGTGTTACGATTGAGATACACGGTCAGAGTTTCTGATTTTAAAGCCATGTTTGGGCTGTAGGCAGTGTGACAGGTTGAGAATTCTCCCCTCTAGCAAATGGATAGAATGCTGTTTGCGATGTGCAATCTCTTATCCGAGTGAGTGTGTGTGTGTTTATGTATGTAACATGTTTCAGCACATTTCTTTTTACTGCCACCTTAAAATTTGTATGGCTCCAGTGCAGATTCCTGCCTTAGTGTTGTGTCTGGTGGCTCTCAATTTTAGCTCTTTTTAAACCTGTTAAGCTTTACAAATTTTGAAAGCGTGGATTTTCAGAATACTGTAGATTTAGAACATAGGTCGTTGGTTGTCACAATGATGACACAACCCAAAGTGTTAATGCCAAGGAGTGTGTACAGTTTAGCGTTCATGGGCACACATCACTGCTGACTCTGAAGGCACGCTGGCATTTCTTCCTGTCCCCTGGTGCTCACCTGAAAGCACATGGATGCTCAAACCATCGGGCACCTGAGCTGCCTGTTCGAATGAAAACCTGCCCCCTGCTTCTTCCGGACAGGTTTGATGAAAGACTGCTCAGCTCAGAACCTTAACAAGGGCGTCTGGGATTTCACCTTGGAGCAACATCCGGATCTAGTGTAAAAACGTGCCCTCCTTATGCACTCAATCCACATTCCACCATCAGGGTCTTACACCCTCTCTAGTGGCCAAACCTGGAACTGGACTGTCATCTACTACACTACCCCCGGACCAATCGAACACCCTGCAATTGGAGTCTGGTAGCACAGCGAGCTGTGTTGTGGGCGTTTTGGTGTCCGGCTGGCCCAGTTCTATACCAAACTCTGCAGCGGAGCTAAGATTAACTGTGACTTTCACATTTCCTGGAAAGGACTGAACTTCATGGTTACTCATCATATTAGGGATTCGGCTTAGATTTTTTTTCTTTTTTTTTTGACTGAAGATTTTAAATGTTAATTTTGTTAAGTACTGCAGCCAAACATCTAGTTTGCTGTTTGCTTCCCCTCTATGGCCGAGTGCTTTTATTCCTTTTATTTACATCTGTAGTCCACTTCTTCCCTAAGCTCCCACTGTAAAACAGGCCGTCTCCCAGTGCACTGGTGGTTCATTTTGTCCGTTATTGCCCGATACTGGTCCATTCTGTGATGGGGGGGGGGGGATGTGTATCGGGCCCGTTAATGTTCGTTTTTATAAAAGCACATTAATCCCTCAGCCCATGATTTTGCTCTGGATGCTCCCTCACGGGGGTTATATAGTTTATTTGAAATGACATTTTTATTTAAAAAGGGGTGGTGTTTAAGGGGGTGTCAGTGTTTGTGGGGGGAGGGTGGGAAAGGCTCACTGAGGAGTGTGATTTGAAAAAAAAAAAAAAGTGTAGCAGAAGCTTCAGTAGTGTTTTGTGGAAGTCAGCCAGCCAGCCCCTGTGCTGTGAAATGTGCAGTACACTTCCTATCAGCTGTGTGTGTGCAGAACTCAGCGCTAAACGCAGGTGCTGACTGGGCCAGAAGCCCCCGTTAGAGTGATGTATGTACAATTTCACCCATATACAATCCCATGTGCAATGTACACTGCTTGCCTTAGCCAACTTAAAGTGTCATTAAAATTTATATTTCCTACATTTTTTTTTATTCAGCAGTAATAGAACAACAGATTCTTCATTACTGTGTAGTGTGGGCACACTTGCATTAGTTTAGTTAAATTTTCACATGCAAACCTTCACTTAATGGTATGGCTTCTTACTCACACCTGCTTAAGTCTCACTGGAATTGATAAACTGACCAAGAATGGGCCTGGATTGCAGGAACCCTCCGTATGTGTCTGATTTGTACAAGAACCAGCAACAGTATTGAAAAAGTACAGGTAATTCAGCATTGTGGTGATGCCAGCCATGTTTGCGAGCATGACATCCATCCATCTTCTGTAACTGCTTGTCCTATTCAGGGTCACAGGGGATTTGGAGCTGATCCTGGAGTCTGTGGGTGGAAGGAAGTGAACAAGCCAGGACAGGGTGCCAACCCATCACAGGGCACACACACGCCATGCACACCTGTGGGGAATTTGGCAACTCCAGTTAACCTCAGCATGTGTTTAGTCTGTGGAGGGAAACTGGAGGAACCCCACGACTACCTGAGGAGAACATACACAGAGCCACGATGGCGACTCGAACCCTGGTCCCAGAGGTGTGAGGCAACAGTGCTAACCACTGCGTCACCATGCCACCTTCCAGCTTGATATTAAAAAAAACAAATACAAAAAAAGTGACAATGCATAAATCAACATCAGCTTTGACTGACTACACAATGAATCACACTAGAAGGTTCTAACAGAACATTTACAAAAACATTGCTATTACAGTAGTGACTCAAATTGAAATCGGCAACTTTGGAAAAACTATCTACGTGTAACAGGTGTTCCTATTGAATCAGGCATTCAAAGGTATAGTTATACATCAGCATTGTCAAGCGTTAACCAGCTGAAATGGCTTTCTTACAATTACACAGGCAGCCTGGAAATGGGGGGACATGGTACATGGCAGATGTTTTTAATTGTACAGGAATTCATTTCTTTAGACACAATCACTGTTAGTTTTCATCCTACTCTGTCAGTAGATTGGTGTTTGTCTCATTGGTGAGAATAGATATGGAACACTCTGCTTTTGGACTTGGATTAACAGCTGTTCATCTCCCACTATCTGGCCAGAAAGTAAATAACTCTTATGGGCGTGAATAATAATCAAACCTTTTAATATGCTTCATTTAAACAAAAACAGGTCATCCTTAGTGATTAAGAGGAGCAGGTGGATCTGGTGTAAACACAGCCCTTGGCCTTTCATTGTTCACTTGGATTCAAAACACTTCTTCGTTTATCTAGATTCTAGAGTTAAAAGTTTCAGTTTGAGCTGCAAGGTTAAAAATAAATTAAGACTACAACAAGTGCGGCGAAATGGAGAAATAAGACCTAGAAAAAAGCAAATGGCATATTGTGTGTGATTAGATTAATCTGCCAATCTACCTTCATAGCACTGGTCCTGATCAGGCTGTGGAATGTCAATCGGTTAATTTATCATAAAAAATGACACAAAGGGATGATACTGAAAGTCCGAAATGAACTTGACATCTTTCTGTCCTCATTTACGCATAAGGCATACAATAACATCATCACTGATCTTACTTCCTTTATATATCAAAGCCCACTTCCTGAATGCTTGGGTCCTGTGAGATACGGATCATGCTGCCTGACACTCCTCTACAAAGCTGTAATCAACACGATGGGGGTGTCAGCTACCCTCACTGTGCTAGCAGTCCTGTAAAAAAGACAGCCAGCGCATACCTCAATAAACATGTCTCACATTGAGGCAGCCACAATCACATAACAGCATAATTCTTTGTATTTAAGGTTTGTCCCATTATACAAGTTGGCCCTTCCCTTACAGAAGTTTTTATTTTTTTTGAATAAGAACCTGTCAGTGGATACAGCTCCGATTGTTCTGACCTTGCCATTCCCATGCAAAGGCTGTCCAGTATTTCCCAAAAGTTACCATGACGTTACTGACAGGCCTCGTGATATTTCAGACCCACAGGGGAGAGCCATGTGTTTTGAGGAGGATGACAGAATGCTTATACAAATCATTAATCCATCCATCTTCAAGCCACTCACCCTGGAGAGTCATGGGGACAAACCATGAGCTGAAGTTTCCCTTTCCTACCACCTGAGGACCACGTCAGCAAGGCTGGAGTTTAAAAGGAAGGTATGAGCCCTTATAATCACTGTCAACCAGCCAGGGGATTTTTTTTTGGGGGGGGGGGGGGGGGGAATAAGAGGGGACAAAATTTATATATTTGGGCCAACCTTATCATTAGCCAATGATATCCTTGGAATCAATGAGTGACATGGGAGGGACACTCCAGGGGCCAATCGGCTTCCTGCTGGGGGGCAGTGCCCCCATGCCCAAAACCTCCACACCCAATGAACAGGACTGAACTTTCCCCCCCCACATACAACAGGTTAAGAAATGACACTTTATTGCAAATAGTACAGCAAATGCCCTTAACTGAGGCAATTCTGCATTTCAACATACAGGAACAATAAATATTTGAATACGAAATACTTAATACAAGTAAAAACTCATCACACACACATATACAAGACGACTCTTGGGGCCTGGCATAAAAATCAGACTAAGCTGCCACTTTGAACATACATAGCTGGCAACAAAATGCACCATTTTTTGAGAGACTCTGCTTACTCCATCGGACAGGCAACACTCATAGCCCACAAGAAGAAAAAACACACACACACACACAAACAAACAGGAGAGGTCAAGTCTATTTTTAAAATAAGGGAAAGAAAAAAAAAAAAAAGTTATGAAATACTCCTGGTGTTGACACACTTATCTTGGGAGGATGCAGACCGACAGTTGCCATAGTGATAGGATCCCATTTCAGAAACCGTCACAGCTCTGTGAAGGAACCAGTCTGGCATCTAACAGTTCCCAAACCACATGGATGATTCAGGATGAACTCGGGGAGGCGGGGTGGAAGGTTAGAGCGGCCGATCGAGATGCGACTTGCCGAACTTCAGCTTCAAGTTGCGGGGTGGTTTTTAGTTCAGCACCTTGGGAGGTCTGTCATATTCCAGCTTTGCTTGTAAGATCACGCATTTCACTTGTTCACCGTTTCATCAAACCTGTACAGGGTATACATTGTATGCAACTGTTAAAAGATACACACCTTAAAAGGGCACCAGATGTATCTTAAAAAAAAAAAAAAAAAAAAAAAAAAAAAAAACCCCAACCACAAACAACAACATGTACATCCAAGGCAGCTGTTTCTAGCTATAAGCAGAGCATGCAGTTGTGTTGCGGAGGAAGTGAAACGATCAGCGGTTTTTGGGGGGGGGGGGGGGGGTCTCCCAAGTAAATCTTAGCCTGGGGCCCGAGGAGGTAGATCCAGTCCTGTGTACATCACTTGTGTAGGTATGGGAGGAATGGGAGGAATGCACTGGCGTAGCAAATCAGAATCACCGTTCGCCGCCTTGACTTTGGCTCAGCTCTGCCTCCCAAGCCTGAATGAGTTTCTCTCAGCTGAGGAGGGGAGAGGAGCAGAGCTGTGGCTCAGTGGTACCAACACTCACCTGCGGACACAGTCTGGGATCTGCACCTGTGCCATCGGGAGAATCTGGGACAGCTCCTTCAGACTGTGCACCAGCCGGATCTTCCGGTTAAACTTCACGCTGGGGGTATGCATATAGGTTACATATTTATTTAGGAGACACTCCCCCCCCCCAAAGCAAAGAACAATTGGAAAAGCAGGATCAGTCACCCAGAAACACGTACAAGGGCTGAATATTGATTGACCACCCCCCCCCCCCCCCC
>JAODJU010000046.1:12702870-12766685 GCA_026776725.1 Gnathonemus echidnorhynchus
GCTCGGCCACGCCCTCCCACTCCAGCTCGGCCACGCCCCCACCCTCCCACTCCAGCTCGGCCACGCCCCTCACCCTCCCACTCCAGCTCGGCCACGCCCCTCACCCTCCCACTCCAGCTCGGCCACGCTCCCTTGAAAGTTGCTGGACTCGCTGTCGGACGGAGTGTCCATGGCATCCAGGTTGAAGTCCAGCTCGCCGTCATCGTCGTCGTCGTCGTCCTCTGGGGTGGGCGAGAGGGCGGCCGAGGCGAACTCGTCGGACATGATGGAGTCACTGCGGTCCAGCGTGAGGTTGAGGGTGGGAGCCACCAGCCGCCTCTTCCTCGGGTGACCCCCTGACAGAGCCAAGCTTGTAGGCTTGACTGGAGCCAGAGAGGGATTGATAGGACAGTTACAAACTGCAGCCCCCTAATCTATAACCATCACAATACAGATGCATAACATCAAAAGACTCAGCAACACATCCCAGCCCCCCCAATACAATCTGCAACAAACCTATATACAGCTGGTCATTATGTCAAAAACAGCCCATTACAAACACAGGTGCCGTCGAGGACTCCACTAAGCTGAGCTTCCAATAAATGCCCAAGTATAAGTGTAAGCAGGACTGGAACAGGAGCTACACAATGACTTCTATCAAACAATAACCTAACAAGACTAATCAATCAGAACACTCAGGGAACGCAAAAAGGCAACAGTCATATCTAATAAACATCCACGGGGGGAGAGACTACAGGCTCGTATAAACAAACCCCCGCCACACCAGCATTACAACAGCAGTCATTTTCCATGTAGGGAGTCCTTCTGAAAATCAGGCTGACATTTTAATAAGGAGTTACGTCGGGCAGCTGATAATGAGTACAGTGCAAACTCCCCCGGCCTCATTCACCTGGCCTCTCCCCACCTCCTGAGTGATCCAGCGGTCCACCTCCTGGGCTCTGTACATCCTCTGGAAGTGGCCTGCAACAGGTTTCCATTTGTTAAAATTTTACTTAGCAGTGAACTACAATATACCTATTGGAAGTAGATCATAACTACCCAAAATCCAAAATTATTTTTTAGTTTTAGATAAACAAAATAGATTTATATAACATAAAAGACACTGCCGAGAGTGTGTACAGGGAGCCCAAAGATGCCCTAATCACAAGAACTCCGACCTGGGAAGGTCTTCATCCTGCCATTCCTCTCTCAGCTCCATGTCCTGGATGTTGTGACGCACCTTTGAAACTTCCGGACCGCTGGGAGACAAACGGAGACCCGATTAATGCTGTTTATTCATCTTCCCAGGTAATTAGCCCAAATTATTACAAAAACCTTCAAATTGTTTCCAAGAAGAATTCTTAACATATCCTAGAATTTCTGAGTAAAATGAAAGCGTTTAAAAGGATTATTGTTTTAACAGTAGTTTTCTTTACATAAATCTTGAAGGGAAAACACAGGTGTCGTTTTTTTTTTGCATTAAATTAAAACTTGTTTTTTAATTTTTTTGTGTGTGCTTCGTGGACGCACGGGCTAAAACCACATGGTTTTATCTGACTGGTTGAGATTTATCTCATTAAAAAAGCACTCAAACGTAAAAACATCAGCGCGCATACCTTCAGCGTCTTTACATGCGTGGTTTGTGCTCCAACAATTTACGATTCGAAAAGTTCTCGTCTTCACGTGAACGCGTCCGCAGACGGGGCGGAGTCAGCCAATGGGAGCGCTGCATCGGCGCGGAGTCAGCCAACGGGAGCCTCGCGTCCGCGCCCACGCATCAGACACACCTGAGACTCAAGGTGCGCTGGATTTTCTTATAGCGCCGCATCCCTGTCGTCATGGCGACGCGACCAGGGCGGCCGCGCCTGTATTTACAATGTGTGATGATTTAACCCCACCAGTGTGTTCACGTCCTCTGGCAAGCAGGAAAATATGAGTCAAGTAGCAAATGTTGATTTTTCTCCCTTACTTACTCCATGTTTTATTATTGGAAGGCCTTTGATGTGCGCTGCAAAATTGTAACTATGTTCCGCAAGTTAATAAAATTAAACTGCATTAATTAAAGGAATGGAAAACATTTAAATCTAATTTCCGCTTGCATTTCTGCAGTTCATTGCCAAACACAATACCGGCCAATTATCAATATATTCTCATTGCGGGAATGTGAATTAGAAAAGATGGCTGATATAGGAATCTTCATTTTAAAACAATGCTTCAACATTGTATGAGTTGGAACCCGACTTGATCATAATCTCACAATTTCCTTTGGGGTCCAAACCTCAGACCGGAGCAAACTACTGAGACAGCAAACAGACAGAATCGTATCTAAATGTACTGATCACCTTCTGGTGTACTTCACAGAACAGGGCATAATTTTTGTGGTTTTCTATCATATTTTTCCTCGCATATGAGGGCAGTAATATGTTAATCCAGCTGAAATATAAACAAGTGTTTTGTTGCGTAAACAATGCACATAGATAAAAATGTTTTATGGTCCTGTTTGGGGGTGTTCCCACACCAAAAAGATCTCCCATTACACACTCAAAAATCTACTTCACCTACGTGAGATAAGAAAATAAGCAGAGGTGGACATTTCAGGTCCAGAACGTAAAAATCCAAACCAGGATTTTGTTTCAATCAACCAGTTGAATTTAAAGAGTCACAGCCACAGAGTGCTCAACTGGCTGGTTGAAACAAAATCCTGGTCTGGATTTTTACTTTCTGGACCTGAAATGTCCGCCTCTGAGAATAAGAGGACATAATTAAATGCTAAGCCGCTGGGGAACATCTTTATCGGACATTTATTAATGCACATTATGTTTCTGGAGTAAAATATAACATCAGACTAATGAATTCTCTGCTCTCATAAGTCTTCTGCTGTACCTGACCCTGCCAAAGGAGATGAGGATTGAAATATATGATTTTACACATTATACAACAATATGACATTCCCTAAAACAGAGCTCCGTAACTTCATTGAGTTCATCTCAAAGCAGCAGTTTGATTCCTGTGATGGCAAGAGGCATACTGTAGCTTTGAGACAGGTGAGGTGTTTGTGTCTGCATCCTTAGGCATACGACAAGTCACCTGCTTCAGGTGGCCCCATGTGGTGTTTTTGTCCCCTTAGGAAATGAAAATCATTATGGTGGTTCTCGCTATTGTGAGACAGCTGTGCTGAGTGTGTATGCTAAGAGCCTGAAAATCCAGTTTGACTTTTCATGCTACACTACTTCCCTGTCCCACCCAAGTATTGGTTACACAGAAGTCTTCCGGTATAAAGTCACACTAATGTTGTACGGCAGCATGTTGTCTCGCTTAATTGCCCTTGCTGTAATAAAAGTAAAACTGCTACCTGGTAATGGGTCAATAACGTCATGCTTATATGTGAAGTGGTTCGATTAACTGATTCTTTATCAGATTTACATTGCTAAAGAAGAGGACAGTTAATCCTTGATGATGCTACTTAGATGTAGCATCCAGTCTGCAGAGGAAAAGCACTTGAACTGACTATGTAACTTAGAATGCCCTACAGATACGGTACAACTGCTTCTCTCAGTAGAGGAAGTTGTATTCACTCAGATGTACTCATTTATGGCTTGTGAGGTCAGCATTAAAAAGGCCTTTCAATATATATGACAGCATCCGACATTTCATACCCACTTTGGGTGTAATTAGACTATAATTAGGCATTTCATTCTTACTATATGCAGGGGTAAATGTGAAAATGTAAAGTTAAAACTAACTTAGCAAAGCAACTGGGATTAGGGGAGTTTGTCACTATGGTGTTTGAACAGGTATCACCTAACACACAAGGGTGTTATCTGAGACAGCGGTTCATAATGGAGTCAGATGGTTTCTTATTCCCTGCCTGCATGGATATCCGACTGGAATTTATAGCTTAATGTGTCTATTCAGTGCAAGCATGAGAACATTTTCGAACCTGGCCGCAGAGGTTAGCAGACACACAAAAACCTGACATTGTCACCCGTTCATCGTTGTTGACACCAAAGAAACGTACTTTTCTGAAGTATTATAATCACCCTGACAGCTGTTTCCAAAACTATAGTCATCAACTCAGTCAGCTGAAGGAAAATCACTTTGCGATGCTGCACAAGCTGATTTTGACTTACCCATCAAGGAAGTATTGGTTCCTCTTATCTGTGTATGTTCCCATTGCCTTGGGTCGGTAACGGAGATCAGACGTATCCTCTGATGATGGTACACATTAGGAAATGTGGTATTTTCGCTTCGGATAGGACTGGCTACTCACACCTGCCTGTTTCTGTTTTTCTCGAGGCCTTGAACAGTGAGGTAATTCCCTTACAGCCTCCCCGCAGGTTCTTACGGGGGCACCTGCCACGACAGATCTCTATTGGTTTGACTCACCTGAGCGGTCTCCCTCCCCAGCAAAAACAACTCAGCCCGACACTGTTAGTAGGTATCCCCATGGTCCTAAAGTCTGGTCAATCATTTAATAATAATCACACTAAAAGTTATCGTTATCACAGCAATTATGTCATTGAAAGACTCATTTGATCAAGCCACTATGTGGAAAAATGTAAACATTTGTTTTACTGTAAATGGCCAATGGTGTATACAGATTGACAGTGAAATTTAGACAAGTATACTTACAAAATGAATAAGGATGAAGTTCATATGACACTTCAATCTGACTTTCCATCCATCCATCCTCTGTAACTGCTTATCCTATTCAGGGTTGCGGGGGCCCAGAGCCTATGCTGGGGGGAACAATCCAGGATGGGGCGCCAACCCCCCCCCCAGTCAAGCATAAGTGACTGGAATATGTGTGATCTGGAAGAAGAACTACATCTACCTAACACCGATATTTCAGGACATCTAAAAACCCTGAGGATTGGTACATTGGAGCCAGGAGTGTGTATTCACACAGGGATAATTTTGTAAGGGAGAGTCTACGAAACTGTTGAAATGTTTGTCTGTAGCGAGTCATCGAGTTGAGTTCTATATCTAGTCAATCAACCCTGCGAATCGTAGGGGTGACTGATTGAGTGACGTATCTGCCCTCAACCAGTATCACGTCAGCGTACCAGAATATCGCTTGAATCACATCACCAAAGCTCACAGTTGCTTCTGTAAACGTGTGGTCTTCCCTGTTGTTCTGACCACTGGTATCTCACATACAATAAACACCCAGTGACCCCCCCCACCTCCCCACTGAGGAGTGTCAGAGAGCAGTTCATAACCAAACAACAAGCATAATGTCATTAATGTGGCACATCACACAAATCCCATACGATCCTAATCCTGTAACACTATAAATAGACCTTTTTCTTGCAGTGCTTGATCTCAAGAATTACCTGTGTAAAACTGCATTATCAAGTATTCTTTATAAATAATAATAAAACCAAATAACTTTTGATCAAAAAAGAACAAACTTCTACTAATCTATGCTGACTGCCTAAGCTATATCCTGAACTTATTAGGACTTAATTTAACTAAGACATCTTATAATTAAGCACTGTGTAATTAGGCAACACACATACTGTTACATTCCAATCTGATAAATTTCTTGTGTCTGATGAAGCCATTGCCTTAAGTCATTTGTGCGTTTTCCCACTGTAAATAAAACTCTTTTGGGAGGGTTATGATTACTGTAAGTATCCCTCTTTATTGGGGGGGACGCATTTACACATGTACACCCAGTCAGCGATTCAACAGGGATAGTTCAGCATTACAGACGCTCACTTGCACCATCTCAAATTAGACTCCATTCTGGTTCAGCAGAATCTTCTTTATAGACCTGTGAGAGCTGATTCCATGGTCATATATCCTGGAACTGATATCTCAAGCTTAAAGGAAAGAGGTCTCCACCAGGGTTAGTAAAGCAGAGGGATCTATTTCAATTTATATAATCAAATATTGCAAATTAAGCAGAGAGGTCCACAAATATGACACAATATGTTATATATGATCCATAGTAGAGATAAGTTTTAAGGTTTATATAGGTTAGTAGAGATAAGGTTTTCCAAAAGCCTGGTTGAAGACGTTTGCTAGTATTCTTTCTGGCATTACTTGTATGAAGCAATGAAGAATGAAGGAGACAAGTTGGTTGACCTTTTGGACCCTGGGGAGCAGAGCTGGACTGCCCTGCAGGGGTGACTCACCTGCAGTCTCACATATCACCCCAAAATACATTATTCATTTAGAAGTGAGGCACAGTTGGTGGCCACATTTAAGTCATTTTCTTGGGTGAAAACAGATTAACGCAGCGCAAGGTGATCATCAAACCTCATGACCAAATTCATATATAACCCATGACTCATCATAATTAATGCTCAGCAATCATTACCTTCCGGTAAAGGTTAGAACACTGTCCGCTATGTAAGGGGGTTGATCACGAAAAAGAAAGAATTTGAGAGGATCCAGACTTGATTTACATCAACCAGCAATTTGAATGATTTTTATTCAATTTTAAATAAATCAATATCTAGCCAGAACCAACAATTGTAAAAAAAAAAAAAAAGAATGCTAAAATGTTGTCATGTAAGCATGTGCATGTAAGAGGTCCAAATGAGAATCACCTTATGGTCCAAGTCTGCCCTCATGTGGTCTTCCTCAAGAGCAGCGTTTAACTTGAGATGTTTGTGTATGGAAACCAAACTAAAACCAAAGTACATATCACAATGGTTTCCATAACAACTTCCCACACACAGTAGTTATGAGTGGTGGCGGAAAAACATTATGTGATTGCAAATCTGACCTTTGTTATATTCATTATACAGCAAGACAATGTACCAATTATTAAAATCAGCCCTGTTGGAGGTTTTATTTACCATAAAAACAAACAAGTTTTGGTCACAAAACAGTCTACAAAACACAAGCTGAAGAAACATCCCTATCGAGGTCAGGTCACAGTTCAGTCTCTTTGTCTCCACACATCAGCTAGATGAGAATGTTGACATTTAACCATGATGTCATTACCTGAAACCCAAAAGAATGAAGCACTACCAAAAAAAAACAGGAAACCTTATGCTTTTTAAAATTCTTTAATTAAACTTTGCATTCAAACACTAAGATAAAACCATTTTATATAGCTTACTAAGTCTGCATTAAAAGATAAAATTTATTCAGTGACAGAAACAAACCACGTCTGGAACAGCGGGATTGTACACACACTTGATGAGCAGTTCACTTGTGATTATCCTGCATTATGTAAGTCAAGATCATAGCAGTGGGTGGGGAGCTCATTCATTGTTTATTTTCTATTTAATCTTCATGCTTTTTTTTTTTTGATCTTTGTTGGGTGATGTGGGATAAAGTTCGGTCAATAACTATTGGGAATCTTTGGGCTTCGTAACATTCATCAAGACGCGCAGGGGATGCGCAGGGGACACAAAGGGGACACAAAGGGGACACAAAGGGGACACAAAGGGGACACGGTGCAGAGACAGCGAACGGACACCTGAGAGAGACAGGAGACTACAGGAGACACAGGGTGACAGAGGAGGAGCTGTCAGCGTCTCCGCTCACTGCCATCGACAGGACACCTGCTCAGAAGAGAAATCTGCAGATGGCATAAAGCCTGGCACATCTGAAACGGTGACAGCATTTGCTGCTGGCTTCAGCTTGACCCGTGAGCAGCAGTGGCGGGATTCTGTGAGTCAGCACCCATGCAGCACAATTCCGGGCCCTCCCAGAATCCCTCATTCCTGGCCTCCATACCGACTCTTTGGTGGTGCGATGACTGCGTAACCTTTTCCAGAAGAACTACAAAATGACTCCTGTCCTTTGGGAGAGGTGTGCTTTAGTGTGATATTTTTTGCATTTTAAACTGTACTATTAGCAAAACAAGAAAACGATCACGAATCGACACCCATTAATAAGCAATGTTCTTATTTTTAAAAGTCCTGCATAGTACCTGAAAATGAATTGAATAGTCTTTAAGCACATTACAGTGAATATGTCAACATAATTAAATAAATCATGCAAATATATACAGTACCAGTCTCAAACACGCTGAATAACATATATACTTTTAAGATAAAAAATAAATCTGTACCAAGAGATTAAATCATCCAAAACTGTTATCAAAAAATAAAGAACTCAGTTAATCTTATAAATTTAAATTATGTATCAAGTATCTTTTGGCTGAATGGATTATTATTATTTACAACGATGGACATTTTTTCTAACCACAGCACAGTTTTTAAGAGGAAATTCAAGACAATGTTACCTGTAAGAAACACGATAAGAGACAAACAACTTTCTGCTTCGTATATAAAATTTCTTGCCAGAAACCTTAAATGCAGAAACACAGGGTGGACTTCAGGTGCCTCCTCCATCAGCAAACTCTAGAGGAGCAATGTCACACCTCAGGTGGCATTTTTCATCTCACACCAGCTTAAATCGGGTGTAAAAAGAAATAAAGTGGGAACATGGTGTGTGGTCCAGTACTGGAGCGGGCAGAGCACTGTCACAGGCTCTGATTTACAGATAGATCGTAGGCCACTTGATAGAAGCTCCTGTGAACGCCAGTTATGAGGTCAGTCAGCAGACAGCCACGAAGAACCACAGATTCTGCCTCAGAGATTCTGAGAAAAACCCGCTGACAAAACAAGGCTTCTCAAGAAAGCACAGTCATTCTGTTAGTCAAACCAGAAAAGAAAGAGTAAAACAGGCATAGCGTGCTGCCCCCACTTCGTGCCATCCAGCGGGAAAAGCAGACTCAGACTGCAAAAACAAGACAACATTTTGACACCTGTCTGATCTTGTACACTACACCGCTTCTTTGTGAATATGATTAAATACCACGCACCACCAAATACGCAATCCCCAGTATATTACAAGTGATGTGACCTGCTCTCTGACCACAAAGGCAGACCACTTTAAAGCCAAATGTCCTGGAGTTGACTCAATCAACAACTCCGACTGCAGCATCACACCCACACTCTTCTCGATCAAAGGACTCCATCAGCATTAGCTGATCAGCATCAGAATCTCTCATGTCTTAAAGTCCTCCAATTCCCCCCATTGCAAGGTACGCCTGTTTGCATGAATGACAGTACTAGCTTTATACTAATAAGTACTACAATACGCTAATACACAATGTAAAAACTGCCTTGCAGATGCGGCTGCATTCCTGTGATGGTCATTTACAAAAAAAAATGTGTTACTCAAATCCCACTTTCAAAAGGCTCCAACTCTGTATGTTATATACAATAATTGAAAAGAAACACTTCACATGGGCCAAAAGCATAGCAGGCAAATTATCATTCAAACATATATGGTTTATGTGTCATTATAAATATACATCTAAGCCTATATCTAAACATAAGTCAACTATTCGGATTGACTAGTATTGCAGCGACCAAGCAACACTGCAAGATTTGCCATCTTTTTAAAACCTTTGTCACCAGTTCTCTGGATTAACAATCGTAGCGAGTCGAAAAGACAGCAAGCCGACAGATTAGCATTGGGTGTTCACAGTATAGCATCATCAGATATGTACACTGGATAGCACATTCGCTCAGTCTGCAAATGATAAGAAATGTGATTGCTTTACAAGCGCACTGATCCTGTAAATGATCACAACAGGAAGGAAAGGGGACAGTGAAATCATCTTGAAACAACTTTTTAGAGGTTTGGAACTAAAATCTAAGCACTCGTCTCAAGACTTCAGCTAAATCAAAATACGGATGAGCAAACTGAATGCGATTCCCTTCATCTGATACAATTATTAGACCAAACTGTACAATAAAGCAAACAATGGTGTTAACACTAAGAGGACTCCCTTCATTACAGACACAGAAGAGGACTTCAACACCCAAGTGTGTCATCATTCATAACGTCACAGCCTTCCCTGATACAGGGCACAGCCAGGATTACTTGGAATCTACATCATACTTACGTTTCTTACATTTTCTTACACTGGATGAACCAGCCAAAGCCCTTCAACACGAACACACACCCCTTTCAGACCCAGACTGATTATCCAAGGCTACAGACGGCTGCTACACAAGCCTGTGAAGACCCATCGCCTTCATAATTTGGAGAAAAAATTAGAGCGTCTGGGCGTCTCAGTGGGCCAGGATGGGAACTATGACACAGAAAACTGTCACTTTAATGAAGCTAAGCTGCTGAACGAATACAGAATGTAATTAAATCTACAGGAACAGATACTTCAACTGGCAGAGGTATTTTTTAAATTAATATAAAGGGTTGGTTGGGTAGCAGCATGAGGCTAATGACTGGAACAGCTGTTTACGCTGAATATATTTACAACAGAGCTGTCAGTGATAAGGAAAGCAAAATCCTACCTCATCCGCAGACAGAGAAGGGCGCGGCAATAGGACACCCAACTCTAAGTTTAAAAATCAGCCCTACCTAGGGTGCTCTGCATGTGCTGGTCTGAAAACAAGTTGCGGCAAATTATGCGCATCTGTCCATTCTTCAGGGTGCTGAGGATTCCCACCAATACAGCAGATTTGTAAGGAATGAGGAATTAATCCACATTATCTGACACCAGTGGGGAGAAACTATGGGTATCTGCAGATAATGGTGATCTCAGCTTTGCAGTTTTTGGGTCAGAAAATCCCCCAAGTCAGGCCTTGAAGCAGTATTTGGGAATCAACAAGCAAACAAAAACAGGAAATGAATTTCCAGAACACAGACTGCTACACACTAATACCAGCTAAACTTAAGGCATCAGGTGTCACATCATGGCAGTGATGTGGATGCCAAACACTACAATGTTACACAATGAGGGAAATTAACAGGAATAAACAGAATACTTTCGTACTGCCCTTACTCTACCAGCTTCCACACAACACTTGGTAAAATCTGACAGTTAAAAGACAAGAGCTGGAAAAAAAAACCCAGCTGGCTTTGGAAAATTCTGATAAATAGCGGTAGGAAAATCCAAGCACGTGTCACTCAGGTATATTTAGGGGCTGACAGCAGGTTTGCACAGAGGGATGCATCACGGCCTCTTGCTTGCTGCATCTAGACCTGCATCTGCCTGAGGCTGAAGATATGTTCTATTCACACGGCCCTTCCCGATAAGTCTCAGACAGGCGGTGTATAGGACCCAGGGGAGACGACAAAGAGATAGGGCCTCCCACCTGCCTCGGTGCAAAGTGTTTGCTTTTCTGTGCCCTTTCCTCGACTCCGGCTAATTCCATGACGTCTTTGGAGAGAAAGTTTGGGGACGCAGTGCTAATAATAAAACAGAATATGCAGTACAACGGTATTAAATTTCCCTTTGTCCACGACGCTGATGAATGAAATAATTTAAAACCGATTATTGCAGACGCAGTAGCAGTAAGGGATGCATAAAGCTACACCTCCACGAGTCTGCATCCTATTTCCAAATCTCCTCTTTGCATTACTTTAGTTTATTTCCTTTCATCTGCTTAATCTAATCAGCCAGTGACCACAAGCTCTGGTCCAGAAGATGGTCTATGCACCCGGACTCGCGATACCCCTACTTAGCTATTAGGGGCAGATTTGAACAAGCTCTGACAATGAATCCTGTTTCCAGAGACCTAAGTGACAAAGACATTTATGATCACCAATCCCTCGTTTACATTCTAATGTCAAAACGACAACCGTCTATGATAACAGGTAACTAGGCACAGCATGTAAAACTAACCCCTTAACCAGGGTTACTGACCACTACACCAAGGTATTAAAAAGTGTATCCGAGTAGTATGATGCAGTCCCGGAGAGAACACCGAGGGTTTAATAAATGAAGAGCTTGGGCCAAAAACCAGGGCTCTTCAAAGAACAAGTGGAACTGACGAAACGCCCTCAAAACCATACATCAGAGGCCAAAAAAGATGGCCAGTTTAAAATACCGTAACTTTGTTCAGGAATCCGTTTGTCCAGAGAGATTGTAGAAAGAACACTGATTACTGCATAGAGGGAGATGCTGAGACTCCTGGGTTTGTGGTTAGGGTGGGGGGGTGGGGGCAGGAAGCACACACAGGAAGGCCGACCCCCACCTCAATGTCCCCCAGATACTCCTTTGCCCTCTGTGGCCTCTGTTTTGGCCATCTTGCTAAACTTCTCTAGGATGGCCTCAGGGCTGATTTTGGGCAGGCCGTTATCCAGGGGGCAGCCCTCCACCAGGCTGTTCATAGGCGTGGGGGGAACCTGGCAATCCTCCTCTGCTCCAATGTCCTCCGCAGCTGCCCGGCGTTGCTGCGACGCAGAGTAACGCCGGCTGCGCGCCTCGTCGTCCATGCTAGGGGAGCGGGAGGGGTCAAACTGGTCCTCCAATTCTAAGTCCTCCACATCCCCACAATGCACTGTTCTTTGCTCCCACTCCCTCAGGAAGTCCTTGATTATGGGCAACACTTTCTTACGGGAGGCCAGGGTGTTCCCTTGGAGGTAGGCTTTGACATCAGCATAAGGGCTGCTCATTGGAGACAGGTTAAGGCAGGGATTCTGGGCTTTGTCCAAGGCTTGGCTCACCTACAAAAGGCAAAAATAACCAGAAACAGTTCAACCCCGCAGAGAATTTTGCAAACAGAATGTACTCAGATGAACCACATTGTGAGAATCTAGTCCTCTGCTGGTAGAACAGCACTTCATAGAATGAATCTCACCCCACAACCTAATTCAACACTGAATCACAAACTTATTGCACAGTTTGTATCTAAGATAATACTTACGGGTCAAGCAAAAGTACAATGAAAACATATGTAAAACAACTGAATAAAACTCAGTTATATTTATTAATTGTTCTGTGATTCATGGAAAAAGTTAAATTTACGTGTTTCCATATACTTCCAAATAAACAGAGGCTACTCAAGGCAGGAGTCTTTGTAAGACTACATTTCCTGCCTGGTGTGGGATGACCTGACAAGTTACACTGATCTTGATTGAAACCGCCCCCATCCTGATGACAAAGGGAAGCCCACAAGCACTGCAGTAACTGTGGAGCAAACCAAAAAAGGGTGATCCGCTGTGGTGTGGCATTACTTACCTCCTCCCTGTAGAGTGTGCTGGAACTATAGACCGCTAGCTGGCGGAAGGGCTCGTTCTTCTCGTTGAAGGAGATCGTCATGGCAACCAGTAGGCCAAAGCGGTGCTTGTGGCAAAACTCACATAGCTCCTGCTGTAGACATCTCCGCTGCAGGAATGCCTGTCCAGAGCAATAACATAAACAAACAGCGCGTTCCCCACATCAATAAGGCAAGAAGCGGCATTCGGCTTTCATTTCAGCTCGGCGTGAATCATTATCTATAGCCGACGGAGCTGAACAGGGCTATGGATCGCTCCTTCTTAGACATAACCTTATTTGCAGAAATACACAATTAGTGGGAAGGAACAGGTGACATGCAATACAGCGGAATGTAAACTGAACCCAATTATCTTTTCAAAATCTTTTATCGCCATGCTTATGTGGAAAAACACAGCCGGCCATGGTCTGCTGTTTAATACAACTAATAATAATAATCATAGACCACAGAACACATCCGAACAAGGGGGGCATAAAGTCATGTTTCCTTTTAAGAAACTCTGACATAATCCTCTGTCTCTTTATTTATTTTCTAAGTTGTGGAGGCCTGTTCGCCTCACCATACACATTCTTTGCCCTCGCGATGCAAGCCGAGATTCGGCAAACACTGCTGGTGACATAACATCAAATATATAGTCTCAAAATAAAGCCGATTGGTCCACATCAAATTGAAACAATCAGCAAGTGACAAATATTTTTCTCGCCTCAAAATCACATTTTACTTACAAAAAAAACCAAAAAACGAAATAACTCCAGCTTTTATTAATAGTTTCATTGGCTGGCATTAAATTATTTCTAGGCAATTTTTTTGTGATTGTTCATCACTGCATTTTTAATGAGGTTCCAAATGTTCCCCCGGTTCTGCGGTCAATGATAATAAAGATAAAATCTTTTCTTTTTCCCCTGAGGTGGCATTACCGTTACCTCACTCTTGTCTTATTTCTTATGCACACGCAGAAAATAATGAATAATGAATGAATGGGTGACACCACTGTCTACTCACATCGAGCGTCATATAAACAACACTGACGGCCAGTGCTAAATCTCCCCCAGACACTGCCTTCATGTCCTTCAGCAACATCTGCTCTGTTGTCAGGCCTGGTATCAAATGGACCGAGAAGGGATATCAGGGACTGTGCCGAGATGAACGGCACATCATTAGTGTTTATGTTCTTCCAAGGATACGGTGTACAGGCAGCCATGCAGCAATGGCTGAAAAGGGACAATGAGTCGAGCTCAACCTGAAACATCAAACTTGGCAGTCTGCAGGGACTGGAAGAGAGCGCCCCTCGGAGGCAGGTCCGGGAAGCGTGACTCCAGCCAGACAGCATACTGGCTGTCTTTGGGTGTCACTTTTCCCGCCTCCGGAGCCATGTTCACACAATCGAGGACAATGGCTCCTACGATCACAAAAACACAAGAGTGGTTAACTGTCTATTATCACACTGGGTAGAAAATGAAGGATCTTAAAAGACATTTAATTAAGGCAAGTTTTAATCAATGCCTGATGTAGTAAGAGACAATGCATTCAATCAATTATTATTGTTTGATGATACGGATGTAAAAATATATACAGGTTAGCATATAAAATTTAGCACTTGGTAACTGAGCAATCAGCCCATTGTCAATGTTTCAGGACACACCGAAAAAGTGATAACGTTAAGAAATTTAAATATAACTGCGCAAATCACACAGACTCTGCAGATCTCCCTGAACGTGTGTTGCCATGGCGATTACCATATAAGAGTTGTGCCACCTGTTGGTCCAGCACCTCAGGAGCTTTCTGGGCAATGCGCTCAGTCACTAAGGTGGAACATGAGCCCACCGTCTCTACGGTTACAGGGCAGAGGCTGGACGGTGCCCGCTCCAATTGGTGATGGTCGATGACCTCGAGGACCGCTGTCTCCAGGCCACTGTCAGAGCTGTGGGGGGGCATAGCTCAGTGAATAACATACATATATGTAGGGAAAATATTTTTTTTACATGCTGGTACCTTTTTTGACTTTTAATACTGGTCACATTGCAACCATTGCCAAACTGAAGAATTCCACGATATAATCCTATATCATGCTTGCACAATCTTTCCCCACCAATCAGATTACTTCATATTTGCACTATGACCAAGGAGAACAGTATTTCAGCTCAGTGTATGACATCACACATCATATATCTGAAGCTGACAAAGACACTGACGTAATAATGAATTTTACAAATCAGCATGTAAAAGGTGTTCAGCAATGGGTCCGGATGAGCATCCCAGCTACTCCCGCAGCCCGCGCTCCTCCGCCACTCCTCTGACCTGTGCATCACGTTGTGATCCACCAGTGTGAGAGCCAGCTGCCCGGCCTTCTGGAGCCCCGCAAGGTCCACATCGTCCCGGAACAACAACGCCTCCAGTGGAAGGCCACACTGGCGCAACAGGAATGTGTTGTCTGTGCGCAGTGCCAGCTCTGCTCGCCGGATGTTCAGGAGCGGGACAGTCACCTTTCCAGAGCCGCCGGACGTCTGCGAAAGTAGGTAGGGTTAGGCTAGGATGGCGTCTTATTCCTGCAGAGCGTTTACAGTCACCTAATTCATCCAGAAAGCCATTCAAACATTTTAGGTATCATCAGAGATGGACATTTCAGGTCCAGAAAGTAAAAATCCAAACCAGGATTTTGTTTCAACCAACTAGTTGACCATAAAGACCAGTCACAGAATACTCAAGTGTTTGGTTGAAACAAAATCCTGGTTTGGATTTTTACTTTCTGGACCTGAAATGTCCACCTCTGGGTATCATGCGGAACAAACATCTAAATGGGATCAATGCCTTGTAATAAAGGTCATCGCTAAGCACAGCCCGCCGATATTCACACTGCAATGAGCTTTTGAGCGGAACTGTGTGCAAACATCACAGATCACTTTGTTGCTAATGGTAACACAGAAAGTGAGTTAACGCTCATTAACCTGGACCCCCATTCATCAATACACACTTAATTGACTCCCATATCCAATGACTGGTGGGAACCTCAGTCTCTTACTCTGCCTTATTTATTGTACCTCGCAAACACTGATACGCGCTACAGAGCAGGAACGTTTGTTCAGGTCTCTGTTGACTTCATTTCTGTCCAGTAACATAAGCTATAAAAATGAAGATCTATTCACCGAGTTCCTGACACGCATAATGAGGCCTTTGTGAGAGGAGGTAGCCACTGTACCCACTTTGTATAAGAAATATGCGAAGGCGAGGGCAGACACCATGGAGTCCAGGTCGCAGGCCTCGTTCCCCAGGACGACGTGGACCTTGGCGCCGTCCTCCGAGCAGCGCTGGGAAGAAAGCGGGGTGTCAGAGACTCCATTTTTATACTAATGTAATTCTGTCTGCGGCACCCAACACCCAAAACTCAAAAGAGAACATTTTTAGCATCGGTAAGCTAAGCTTGTTGTACTTAGATGGTACCGCAGGGCAAAAATTCAGGCCAAAACTAATCATCAATAACTTCGCTACAATACATCCTTTAAATCAGAGAAGCCTAAAAAGCAAAAGAAAAACTAAAGTATAGAACAATCACATCCCTGGGTGGACTGCAGGGCATGGACCGAACACACTTTGCCAGAAGATGCTGATCGTTGGTGATGAGGTACAAAAACTTCACAGCTGCTCTCTCTACGCCCACCCCATCTCCCACGACCTGTTCATCTTTCAATTAGCACAAAGAAAATGGATGGACTGTTGCTGAAGACACACGAATAACTACCTAGATCAGCAGCAGCCCACCACTTGATGCCTCTGGACAACTACAAATATTTCCTCTGAATGGATTATAAACAAATCATCTCCTCTCATCCAGAACAACTACTCACCCAGCCGTACGTACTAACCTCTTATCCAAACAGGGTCACATTGCCCGTTGATACAGAATTAACAGAGACCCTTGATTCCCCTGTTATCCTCAAAGGACGAATCCGAAAATACAATAGTCTATCTACAGACACTGTTGCGTGATGGATGCTCGGTCCATCAATGCTGAATTAAGTCCTCTCAGAAGCGGACCCACCAGTTCTCCTGACTCTCCCATGCAGCGCTTCGATGAAAAGGCATGTAGCCCCAGCTGCTGGTTTGCTTGGTATGCAGAAAAAGGGCGCTCCGGGTCGCTATCAGAGCATGGAGCGTGGAGCAACGACCACTTTAATCTGAGAAAAGCCACGGAGGTAAACAACAGATAATGCAAACAGTGGTGTGCTATGGGCGGGGGTGGGGGGGCGTCACTTGTCTGAGCAGAAAGCCTTAAACCATGGCCAAAGGTTAGAAGGAAATGAGCCACATGGCTCTAATCAAGCATAACGCCATGAGTGAAAGAGGCCTTATGGAAGAGCAGCCTTTTGCAAAGAGAGAACACAGCACCCACTAAAATGATGATGAGAAGCTTAGTGTTAGTGTATGCCAATCCAGGTGTACTTCTTGTGAAGAAAGCATCACTGGACACGGCAGAGAAAAAGAGGGGCTGGTCACTAGTTAAACAAAAACTAACTGGCTCTCATCAGTCAATATGAGTGCTAAGGAAAGATAAAAGGCTGCAAGTAAAATTAGCATTTGCTGTGTTGTTTTTTGTCTTCGGACTGATTGCGACATTATTGATCGTCGATTGACTTTTCCAGTCAAACATTTTTTGAAAGACTGTTTAATTACACCACCTGAAGCTGAAATAAGTTCAAGCATCCAGTAGCTAACAGATACACATCCAATTTCAAACATGTACAAAGTGAAAGGCAGTACCAGACTACCTTAAACTGTACAGGATGATATTCAATTAGCCTAAGCAAGCTGGCTACACTGTAATCACTTAACAGATGTACTCATCTGACAATTTTAATTGATGGGTATTTAACCAAACAGTTCAGGTTTAGTACATGGTTTAAAATAATGAATGTGTTCCTGCCAGGACCTAAAACCAGTAACTCGTTGGTCATGTCCTGACAGCTGTGCTCACCTGCTGCCCTAGCCCCATTTACCTTACTGCAAACTACTTCGGAAACTTTGATTAGAACTCAGATGTGACACACTACATGTAGCAGGTTTCGATAAACATATACTCCAAGTAATAATTACACCGACTTGTTAATAAATTAATAGCAGGGTCCCTTTGATGAACAGACCACCCTGTCTCTCAGATTCTCTCAATGCTCAGACGACCTCTAGACCAAAACATGCCATCTCCTTATTGGCTGATAGGCAACGGTGTAGGCAGGAAACTAGACTATAGCTCTGGCTGGCAAGACGCAATTCATGCTCCCCAATGCTTATTCAAAACAGACAGATGGAGGCACGGTAACTCCGGCCAACGCGGCCGTTCCATCTCAGTTAGTCTCTCTCCCCGCAGCACAGTGAGGTGTCATGGAGAGGAACAGGTTTCTGCAAGGCTTCAGTCCTACACACACCTCCTGAAGCATTTAATTATAAGTCAGACACAAACGTCATAATCACACCTAACATGCCTCTGGTGTTTCTGGGCTCACGTGAGAGTTATAAAGTTTTCTTTTTTCTTACATTTTTAGTAGGACAAAGAAAGTAACAGTCCTGGCTGCAAGGAGAAACAAATTCCTCCAGTGACCTTCCCAAGGTACAGACCATGCCCGGTCACGTGAACAGGAATCAGTGCCGTCGAGCTTCAAACCCATCAGGGCTCCCGAATCACACAGACTCTGTACATGTGGCCTGTTTATCTCTTCGGACCTTTCCTCATAGGGAATTGCAGGGTTTTCCCTTTGATGGCACATTCCCCAGGACTCAGTGGGACACAGGTGGGCTGGTGACATTCACATGGCCAGAGGAGGAATGCCATCGGGTTCCGCAGCCAACATGTGCAGCTACAGAGATTCAAGTAAAGCAGCTGCAGAGCCCCAAACCAGAACCAGAATGATTCAGAAGTGGATGGAGAAAAGAACCACGAAGCACAGCTCTGCTCATACCTGCCAGAGCCACAGGCTGGCAGCAGATGGCACATGGGGATACTCTTTTACCTCCCAGCAGAGGCGGCGCCTTGCCATCCAATATGCTGGCAGCAGCTGCTCAAAAAACAAAGACCTTTAACGTACGGTAGTACAATGAAAGTTGCTTCATTACTAGCTGGAGCTATTCAAAGGGCATCAGCCACAGTTTGCAAACTGAGGGAGTGAAAAAATCTAGCCGCTAACCCTGCACACACATACACCCTACGTCTTACCTCCTCTGCATCTCCCGTTATACAACACATCGCCTACAACACTGACTGGCAGATGTGGTCTTGATTCCGGTCTGCAAATCCGCATGCAAACAGCATTCAGCAATACACATAATAATATACAGTACAAGCTAAAGGTGCCCAGCACTGATTTTCTACGGGTCCTATCACTTGCATTTCACCGAAAAACCACGTTATTTTATCTGCTGTATAATAAACGTAAATGAACTACAGACGCCCCGACGGGTGACGATGGTCCCTGTTACAATATTACGACTTTACGATGGGTAAACGTGTTTCATTTTCAGTACATTATAAAAAATACATGAGATATTCAACCCTTTTTATATAAAGTAGGGTTTGTGTTAATGATTTTGCCCAACTAGTCTAAAGTGAGTGTTCTAAGCATGTTTAAGGCGGGTCATAGGCTAGGTTATGATGTTTTTTAGGTAATGTGTACTGTATTTTCAAGTTTGTCGAAACGTAATCCCATCGAAAGGGTTGTACTTGGGAGCTGAAACCGAAATCAAAACTGCAAAACTCCCTTTTACGGGGCCCATGGTCGAGCTGCTGTTGTGGTAACATGTACAATAGCTTTGGCTGCTCGCCTTAAACAGGCGACACTAGGCGCCGATTCTTCCGCAACTTCACGCATCGGCAGCGTCCACATGGGTCTCGCGTTTAGTTAACGTTCGGTGCAGCTGTCGCATCGCACCTGAAACCGCCGGATCGAAACCACAGCGAAAAAAACGAGCAGTTCGCGACAAATAAATAATCTGAAATACAATATATATATATTTCTAGTACTACTCGTGGCAAATTACTCTTAAAAAAGACACAGCCCGACGGGGTCTTAAAGCCTATAGTATTAGTAAATGCACTGTAATATAGATTGCACACTTTTACGATCACAACAATGTAATGTTGTCCCAAGACTAAAATATTCAAAATGTAACATAACCATAGAGACTACTTATAAAAATCATATAATGTTTATATTAATCATTGCCAAAATTATGCAGCGAATTACAGGCCGAATTCATTTAAGTCCTGTTTCATGAATGCGTGCTCAGATAATAATAACATTACGGGTTTTAATCAATGTAGCCCTATAATAATCACAACAGCCTAACTAGCCTAACTATTTACCTAGTCCCTCTGTTTCCGTTAACTAATCTAGCGGACGAGCGTGTCTTCTAGTTCAGCCGTTCAAACTACACAACAAAATCAGCGTTTCGTCGTCCAAAACTCCCAGGACAAGGCAGCACAGACCAGGAATACAAAAGAAAACTATAAATAGCAAATAGATCACGGTGACCAGCTATTTCCATCTAAGACAGACACTGCACTTACCTTAAGTGCTTCGCTACAGCTCCGTAAAAACCCCTCCATTTTCACCAGAGATAAATATGCCCGTGATATTCTGCTGGAAAGCAGTATAGTATGATTGTTTTCGCTCCGCTGTCAAGTGGCGGTTGGGCGCTCGCGGGATGTGGTTAGAGAGTGACCGTAAAACCTGCCAGCCTCGAGCGAGTGGCGGGTTCACGGCGATAAACAAGGCGCCTGGCTCGCGGGCGCCGGGAACGAGAGCGTGTTCACGACGACGGTCGATGCTGCGCGCACGCAAGCGAACGCCGGCGGCCCTCGAATGACAAGAAGCATCGCCATGTGCGACTGAAGACTCGGTGTCATGCAGCGCGACGTGGCACTAGAAATACCCCAGCCTCCTTAAATTATATATACATAACTTATGCATAATATATGTATATATATATATATATATATATATATATATATATATATATAAACACGTGAATAATCGAAAAATATTATTGACCAGAGAATATTTCTTTACTTGCAATATAAATTATCCAAATAAATTATTTTCACTTATTTTATACATTCGAACATCTGCAGTTCTAGGTGTACGTGTTTGATGTTTTGTGTCTTTGTGCTGTCTGTTTTTGTTACGTGTTACTGGCTGGGTGGTGCGAGTAAGATTTCCTGTGTACAGATGTACAAAGGGCAAATAATCACTCTTGAAACATTACATTATGCAGTACATTTAGATCAGACAAAATCAAGTCATGTGGGCTTTACATTGCTGTCTTTTGGAAACGTAATTTATCATTAGGGTACAAATGTATGGTTTGTTTTATTTCCTTTATTTAGTGCATGAGGGTATCAATAAATGTCGAAATGTACATTTATGATGATAATTTTTTTCGAAATATTAGACTTGTTTCAAGAATAATCTATCAAGAGGAACCAGTAATTCCTCCAGCGAAATTTTGTTCCTCGCCGTGATTATTAGAATGGAGCAGCGCCGTATTTCCGCAAGAACTGGACTGATCCTCGCGAACACGTGTTTTTTTTTTTTTTTTACCTACGAAAGCGACCTCTGTGGATTGTCCATGGTATTGGCAAACATTAACAATGATTTAGTTAAAATATAACCAGATTTGGCGATTAACAGGTGTTACCAAGAATACATCTCAGTTTCAAAAGGGATTAATTTGTGTTTTTGTGATATCACAATATGTATTTCTTTTAGTGTTTTGAAATACACGTTATTATTAATATGTAGATTAATATTATAATTACTATTATAGTCTTTTGAAAAAACAACTTTGCAACCTTTTTCGTATGCATACAAGTAATACATAAAGAAGGTTTTTCACGGATGTTTAACACGACTTACAGTTCACTCCTCCTACCGCTTGTAGCGCCCTCATAACGGAAAACTCACACTGCCGCGTTTGAAATGCATCGTGAGAGACTTTTTTTTTTTTAATCCGAGTTTTTTATTTATTTATTCCGACTTTATGAAAAGTCTTAATCATTCCAGTTATTTACAGTTGCCCCCTGTTCTGAGAGCTATGCCCGTTGTCGGGTGCGTTGAAAGCCCTTGGTCGGGACGGCAGGGTCTGTCCGTGACGTCATTGTTTACGCTGGCTGACAGGAGGAAGCGGAGCGGATGAAAACAGCCCTGGCGAAAGGAGCAGGATAACGTCGGGTCCGAGCAGCTAGACAGCCGCCTGAAGACGGCATGGAAATGAAGGGGGGTCCAGCTGCATGACTGGCCGGGGATGCTAGAGAGAAACAAACCTAAGCAAGACTCAATCACGCCGGCCACGGGAAGGCAAGTTACTGTTTAGTCAGCTACTTAGCAGTGAACGCAGCAGTAACAGCTTAGGAAAGTTAATCCGCTGGACGTCTCAGTATATAATTGTTTTACGCATTATTTCAACAAGTTCGTGTTTGTTTTCGCTGAGATGGGAGGCAGTTTCTGTCAAGTAAAAACAACATCCCGGAGTTGAACTGGCTTTAACACGTGAATTAGGTGGGATAAATCATGTCATCGTGTTACTGGGAAATTGTGAACAATATTTTACCTAAACTTCATTTTGTGTTTCAGGGCTGACTTCAAATTATGATGACTCGAATAGTTTGAGATAAATCCGGACCTAATTTCTTGCGATCCAAACGGTTCTTACGACAAACGCTTTCTGCAAAGAGGGGGGAAAAACGAAGACAAAAATAACTAGGAAAATGCACGCCTTGTTGCTAAATACATGTGGAACTAAATAATTTGATCCTATTCATGGATAAAGAAGCGGCCGCATTTTAGTATAAAGAGAAGCACAACTACATAGAGAATTTCTTTTGAAAATTAACGGTAATCAGTCATCATTACGTAACGTAACCCGGACCAAACCGTCGCATAACCGTTTCTACAGTTTCCAAAGTGATCAAGCAAGTAATTATAAAATTTTATAATAACTAAATAAAAAACATGGTATATGATTTCGTAGCGTATTGAATTGTAAGTTTCTGATGACATGTTATAGTGAAGAAACTAAAGATTTTTATATTTAAGAAATCCAAACTACCAATAAAATAATAGGAGAATTATCCTCTGACCTTTCAGACACTGTTGGTGCAACGGATACTATCAAAACTCTTCTTCACTTCAGGCTTTTGAAGCAGGAAATTTGTGCTTTTTTCATCTTAGCAGGAATGTGCTTTAGCTTTCCAGAATTGATGCTTTCCCCTCAGTTCCTCTCAGAACAATTTTTTGACCCATTATCCAACTGTATTTAAAAATTGAGTAGCCAAAAACTTTATCTTCCAAGACAATTTACCCTTATCTTAAGCTCGAGCACTCAAAGGTACAGTCCGTTGCCAAGTCATGGCCGATCCACGTCCTGTGGCTGATGTGGACCCTACTGGAGGAGACGTTCAGAATAGTAAACAGGAAGTCGTGGTAACCCAGGAAGTCCTGCAAGAAGATGCTTCTGTGCCGCCGCCTTTGGCAGCTGAAGACCGAGAGCAAGAAACCGTGAACGGTAAAGGGCCGACTGGCAGCATCTCATCCGGGGGCTCAGAACACGAGTGTGAAGGTTCAGACAGATACAGGGAAAGTGAGGCTGACTCCACAAATATTGAAGAGAAAGAGAAGTCGGATGTAACTAGCAGATCAGATGAACAGAGCCAGTCAGGAGATTCGGCCTCCTTCTCTCTGCCAAGCCTGGACTTCTCGGAAGGGAATAATGAAGCCTCTTTGGACGAGCCTTTGTCTTCATCCTATTCAGCCATAGGCGCTGAAGGTCAATCTCCACCTGCCGATGGCCCCGGCTTGCCTGAGGACGCCGCCAGTGGTACTGCCAGTGGTACCGCCAGTGGTACTGTTGGTGCCACCGCCCCCTTGGGCCCGGAGCTTATTACTCCTGCCTACTACTTTGTGAAGTGGATCGACTGGAAGGGGAAGAGGACGCCCATCGTCACCCAGAGCGAGAATGGACCATGTCCCCTGCTAGCCATTATGAACATTTTGTTTCTGCGCTGGAAGGTGAGGGGGTTACGTCTTTGAGGTCTCAGTAAAATATTCAAAAACACTGTCAAAAAACTAAGTAAATCACTGAGATACTGCCTAGATTTTAATCCTAAACATAAAGCTTAACCACAGATTGTGATCCATGTTGGTTTTTCTCAGGCCAAATTAGCTCCCCAAACGGAAATAATTACCACAGAAGATCTGATGGCACATCTAGGTATGTCAATGAAGAAATATCTAATCAAGTTCATGGAAAAAAAGAACAGATGATAGTTTTCCTTAAGTTGTGAGCCCCGATCTGACATGTACTGTATTACCCTTGTTTTAATTTTAGGAGAGTGTGTCCTATCCATTAAACCCAGGGAAAATGCAGAGGGCATGGAGCTCAACTTTCAGCAGGTACCATCCAAAACTGTGTTAAACACCCTCACATATTTCAGATGTTTTTCAACACCCATAATCTTGTAATGGCATGTGGAGTAGACAATGAGTGTCTGTAAGACAAACAGACATTCTGACCCCACCTCTGAGCAGAAACAGGACTGTATTTTGGCATCACCAATTGCTGTCTCTCAAACAGGTATAATCTCATATGAATGAAATCATTGGCCAGTTTCCTTAGGAATGCATTTGCATATATTTCTTTTGATATTCCAGCAGTCGTAAATTATGACCTAGATGGAAACTCTGGTATAATTTGTTTGTGAAAATATGTACAAAGAATTTTACTAGGTTCTAGGTATATGAAAAGTTTATTGTATGATTTATTTACTGTTCATAATGTGCTGTATTGTCCTGCCAAAACATTATTTGGGGAGATTAATCTCCAGACTTGCCTAGGCTCTCATAAGCTCTAAGAGCTTTTGTGGGCTCTCTATTCCATTCATTTTCACTCTGTTCATGTTCCTTAAAAGAATATGAGTGATGCTATGGCTGTCCTGCCCAAGCTGTCCACTGGCCTGGACGTCAATGTGCGCTTCACAGGCGTCTCAGACTTTGAATACACGCCGGAGTGCATTGTGTTTGACCTCCTGGATGTCCCTCTTTACCACGGCTGGTTAGTGGACCCCCAGGTAACTTGGCAAGTAAACCAGTAAGCTAGTGATGGTACAGTGCTGGAAAATGTATTCATACATACTTTTCATGTTGTGTATTATGGTCTTGTATTGGTTGTTTATTTTGTTAATGGCTGAATTTTACTGAATTCTTATTGTGCAACTTTTATTGGGCTTTAATAGAGTAAGAACAAAAAAATGAAATGCATATGCTAGTTCTCTCAGTGCTATTGGTTATTAATGTTACTAGTTTAATATCAGTCTCAAATAGCAACAGCTTTTCTGCTTGTTGTATTCATATACTCGGCCACTGAGGTTGACATTTCAGGTCCAGAAAGAACAAATCCAAACCAATATTTTATTTCAACCAACCAGTTGAGTATAAAGAGTCAGTGGGTGCGTTCATGACTTCATGCAGCCGCTTACAGCGCTGGCTTAAAGCAATGCATTCTGGTCCTGACGCAATGCATCATGGTTAGATTTTTTTTGTCCAACTTAAGCCGGCGCTGCAAACCATCACTACGCGTCACCATGTCACATGGTATAAAAACCTTGCGAGAGCAAGACAACTTGAGACAGATCGTGCAGCACCTCTCTGCCGGCTGCACAAACTGGAACCGCCTCCGTGACGACACAACTTTCCCCTTATTGGCTGAAGATTTTAGTCACACGCATGACGTTTGCATCCCAGGAATTTTTGATCCGTTATCTGCTATTTCTACCGAAAAGCACGTAAAGCAGTGAGAACTGGTTTTCACTTAATTTAACTGGTAAAGCAAAGTTTAAAGAAATGAAATAAATGCTCTAATAGTACACGTAAGTTAGTGGTTTATTTATTGTTAGTTACTGTAATGTTGCGCTGCTTTATTTGTTTAATCGTCTAGTCTGTAAAGAAGGCATTCAAGTAAGAATTGCATTGTACTCTGTACATGACACTAAAAACTTTGAATCCTTGAAATAAATGTATTTGATATTTTCCCTGGCAGCTATCTTTTTACCAGGGCCAATATACACAATTGTTTATTTTTTTTCAATGGTAACAGTTTGGATCAGGAGTTGGTTATTGTACAAATAGTAATATGCATGCAGGTGATATTTGTATAGATTTATCTACACCCTTTTGGCAGTGCGGCCATTGCAGTCAGGTCTCGCAGACTACGACAAGTAGAAGTTGGCTGCAGAAGACTTGGCTGCAGTCAGTTTATACTTCATCTGCAGCCGCCGGCAGATCTCGCTCCACATCACGTCAGCTGCAGAACCCAATGATAGAGTACGCAACTGGTTGGTTGAAACAAAATCTTGGTCTGGATTTTTACATTCTGGATCTGAACTATCCACCTCTGGTTAGCCTTGTATAAATTTCAGCCTAGTTTTATTCCAACATGGTTGCCACAATAACTTCTTCCTGGGTCTGTTCTTGATAATTGCCCCCTTAAACCCGATTGCCCCCTTAAACCCATCGGCCACCAGAGCCCTGAGATGGTTGCAGCAGTGGGCAAACTGAGCTACAACCAGCTGGTGGAGAAGATCATCGACTACAAGCACTCGCCAGACAGCAACCGCATCAGCGAAGGTATAGACGTTGGCATGTCGTGTTGCTGGCCTGTGACCGGAAGGTTACCAATTCCAATCACAGGGTTGGCAGAGTGATGTCATCACTGGGCCCTTGAGCAAGGCCCTTAACCCCCGATTTCTCCAGGGATTTTCTGGAGGAATGAGCCTACAGAGAGCAAGTTGGGGGAGGTGTTAAGAGAGTTTCCTCACAGGGATCAATAAAGTATTATTATTTTTTCTCAAAAAATGTATGTTGCATTGGATAAAAGAGTATGCTAAATAAATAACATAAAATAATGTAAATGTATTCTGCATTTCTGTGCCAGATATCTGGTCCTGTTTACATCCACTGATTACGATGCTGTTAATTTGTTGCTGTATTTTATGACTGACTGCACAGGGGGTCGTCTGCATTGGCAGTTATAGAGATGATTGTAACTGAACTGGGAAGCACTACAGAGGTTGCAGCCTTTGGCACTTATCTCTCCCACAGGCTTGCATGTCATTTACCTGCCCCATGCTCTGCCGCCCTCCCCCTTCATGCTGGTGTCTCCTGCCTTTCCTCGTAGGCCTAATGGCAGAGCAGTTTCTGGAGTCCACGGCCACCCAGCTGTCATACCACGGCCTGTGTGAGCTCAACACCACTGCCAAAGAGGGGGAGCTCTCGGTGTTCTTTAGGAACAACCACTTCAGCACCATGATCAAGCACAAGGTAAACACAGTCCAGAGATACACAGGGATCGGTCTTGGCAGGCTGTAATATTGCCAATTTCCAGTCATTGAGTTTGTAGTATGTAGTAAGCCGCACTAAATAAAGCAACAGGAAGCTAAATAAATGATTTATCGGTAGAGAGAACTCATGTATCTTGTGGTGAGGTGGAGTGCTGCGGATGAGTGGATTGATGAGTGGTTTTGACACAAGCGATTGGACAGTGAGAGGCCACAGAAGACTTGATGTTTGGAGTATTCTCTGCTTTATGCGAAGCTGCGGTTTTCTAGACTCTACTGCTGTGATTAGCGCCGGTATTGACCTTTGCCCCAAACTCAGGGCCACCTGTACCTGCTGGTGACGGACCAAGGCTTCCTGCAGGAGGAAACGGTGGTCTGGGAGAGCCTGCACAACGTGGAAGGCGACGGGAACTTCTGCGACTCGGAATTCCGCCTGTGCCATCCGCCCCAAAGGGCCGCCCCACTGGCGGCCCCCACACCGTCACCTCAACAGCAACAGAGGCAGATCGACCAGGTCATGCCCCCTCCCGTGTAGCTCAGACTGAGCCACCCTGACTTCCTTTCTTCTCTACTGCATGCCTCACGCTGCAAACGCTGATTGTGTAGTTGAAACACTTTCTGCTATATAAAGATAATAGTAGCACTTTACTTGATGCACAAACAATATAGTATTATGCTATTAGTTATGCATTGAATAACCACAAACTGTCTTGGTTACATACTGATCTCATGTTAATTCATCATTAATGAATTGTGATACATGTTTGATCTCAATCAGTTTTTATATTTAATACTGTAAACCTTTGTGAACTACTGAAGGAACAAATAATGAATGACACAAATAACATACTGATTTCATGTTTATCATTAAGGAATTGACTTTTATCTCATGTAGTGACTGTATTTGTTCACGAGTTGTGCTTCAGTAACTGAGTAATTAGTATATTATTTGTCCCTTGTCAAGTACTGTAAAGTGTTACCAAGATACTGCTGACGTAAATGGTAGTGCCTCTGTTTATGTGTATCAGGACTACCTGGTGGCGATGTCCCTTCAGCAGCAGCAGGGGGCGCCCCCAGGGCCCCTCAGCGATCTGGAACTGGCCCAGCAGCTGCAGCAGGAAGAGTACCAGCAGCAGCAGCAGCAGCTGTCACCCGGCCAGCCCACAGCACCTCAGGTACCAGGCAGCACCGCAGATTTATTTCTCGTCCTGTCTTTGTACCACAGCTCATGGGTAAAAACTTTGGCTGGCCCTTTGGTGCCTGAAGGCAGAACGGTGCTGCTTTTCCTTCCAGGTCAGAGGTCAGGCAGCGGCTCAACAGGGCAGCCAGAGGCGGCGTGGTGAGAAGAAGGAGGGATCAGATTGTGCCATAATCTAGGTGGCATCTCCTGCCTCTGGACCCTCTGTGCTCCCTTTCTGCCGTCCTACTCCTGAGCTCCGGAGCCTCCTAGAGGCAGGAGGCGCCAGGCTTTCCCAGGAGGAGGTGCTCACTGACCCACCCACTGACTAAGATGGGAGAATACAGCCACGCACTCCTATACTCACTGCTCCTCCATGCCAACCTGCCTAATTCTGCTGGCAATGAGGACTGGACCTAACGCAGACCGGAAACCTAACGCAGGGAGTGTTGATGTTGAGTAAAGAGATTCTTCAGTCCACACACAGCAGGGGCAGGTGTATGAATCAAGGTAGATGTAATGTGTATTATAGTTGGTGGAGGGTTAAAATTTAAGGGCAGTTGGTTTGATCTGGCACAAGGATCTTATGGTTAATTGGCAACCCAATGAAGGGTTATGAGAGTTGTATCTGTAGGCATTTAGTAATTTCACAAGGTGTTCTTCATTTTTAGTTTATTCCGTTCAGTCAAGAGAACTACTCTGTTCAGGAGCCAGACCTCACTGGACAAGCATCATTCTTTTCTTGTTCAGTTGTGGCATCCGGTTCCTTGTGGAAAGCGTGGTTTTTGGGTCATTCCTTCCATTGCTGGCCAACAACCCAAAGTAACCTCTACTAAATTCTGATAGGAATGGAAGTTCTTAATTTGTCCTTATATAGCTGAATGTGAATACATACAGATGTTTAGATCGTTAAAAAATTAATAGTGGTAAATCTGGTGAATTTGTGTCCTTTTTGTGAAAGGAGAGCAGTGTACCTATGCATAATCCTTTAAGAACTTCTCTGGAACATTCCTGTCAAATGCAGCTTGAACGATAAAACACAGGGCATGGAATGAACTAATATATGCTTCTGTAAGTAGCCTGTGGTGTATGAAGCCTCTATACTGCAGCCTCACACAGGGACACCAATTAGCTAAAGGTGTCAAAGTGCTCTTGCTGCAACTGGTTATATATTGAGTTTAACCAAAACATGACACTTAAGCCAGGGGGCTTAGAAATAATTTTTTAATTTGTGGGAAGCCAGCACTTGGTTCTTTAAAATGTGTCATTGACTGCTGGGTGTTTTAGCAGGGAGTTTCCCTCATAACTAAACCTCCTTGGGTGTAAATGTCTTAACATCACACGTTGCTTTGCATTTCATTTGTAACACACCTTAATAAAAATATAAATTATACTGCCCAGTTGTGTTTTTGTCTAAGACGCATGTTAGTTTAAATAGGCAAATGAGCAAGAAAAGGCAAAAGAAAACAATGACACTTTTTCAGTTTTGTGTTTATTTTGATTTTTAAAGTTTAACAATAGTTAGAAAAGTTCGAAATACAAAAACCACAGTTATACTGCAGCGGCATCATTTTTTCACAAAAAAAAAAAAACTGGGAGCCATCAGGATCTGCTGGTACAGATCAACGGCCGTTTCACCACCTCACAGCGACAGGCAGCCACTAAGACGGCCGCCGCACCTCTGGCTCTATATCTTTGCCACATAGTTCCCAGGAAACAAGCCTTCTTTGCCCCTCAGATGGCCAAACCACCAGCCAGAGGGATCTGAGAGACAGAGGCACAGATGACAAGCTAATGCTCATGTTCATAAAGAGACAGGCCTGGATTCCACGTTCACTGAAGCAGGAGGTAACTCAAAATATCTTTATTGTCTTCAGCTATTTGATCTATGGGTCATACACTGAGATGCAATAATGATCTCTTTGGTCATTGTGCAAGAAAACCATGATAAATAGAATATAAATATGTACCTGAAAGACAACCATACTGAGGCATGGACATAAGACAGAAAAATATCAAAAATAGTTTAAAAATGGTTAAAAAACATGGTTGTTGAAATGGGCAGTGAGTTGTATGGACAAACTGGCACAGATAACGTCAGTGTTTGGCATCAAAAAGAGGAAACAGCAGTTGCTTGTGGGACTTACACAAAAATGTTCTGAGGGCACAAGGAAAAATGATTGGTTCAAGAATGAACCAATCAGATTGTAGAGGAGGTGGACCCAAGCAACTAGAGGAGGCGGGATCAAGAGATCTGATTGATTGGTCCTGCCACCTCTAATTGCTTGGACCAACCTCTCTACAATCTGATTCTCTGAACCAATCATTTGTCCTTTGGCCCTCAGAACATTTTTGTGTAAATAAAACTGACATTAGTAGTTCCCCTACCTTCAGCAAGGAGGTCAATGACGTCGGCCACACTGAAGCTGAGCTCATCCGTGTCCTGGGCCTCATAGGCCCAGAGGGCCCGGCAGCGCAGGGCGGGCGGCTTGGCCTTTGGTGCAGACTTAGCCTGTGTCACTCCCGTCACAGGCTTCTGCACCGTGGCTCGTCGGCACAGGCTTTTATGGAAAGGGAGGAAATGAGGTTTGGATGCCAGTCTGATACAGCCACATGCCTCAAGGGTGAGTCAGTAGTCAGTTTACCCTTTATCAGGAGAGCTATAAACAGACAAAGCAGGGTGGTCTTTGGGCAGGCGGCCTGGGACAGTAAGGGCTCGCTAGGCGACAAGGAGCCCTGCATTCCTCATCTTTGTCTTCCTGTCCTCAAACTAATCTGGTATAGTAAGTGTATTGCAGACATAAGGTTTTGTTTCATTATTTTTTCTGACCTTGAAATGCAATACAATGCATAAAAGTCCTTTTTTGCAAATTAACTGCCGGTCCTCTGTGTTTCTTAGCATTCTTTCTGTAGAACAGAGATACTTTATTGATCCCTGTGGGGAAATTGTCTTTTCACCTATCCTGTCTCGCTCTCTAAGAGACACACACAACAATCGGGGGTTAAGGGCCTCATCGAGGGGTCGACCAGCTTGGGGTAGGGGGGCGGATCCAAAGAAATTTTGCATGGGGTGGCAAAGAGAGAGACATGGAGATTCTTTCTTCCAGACGCGTAAGTTAAGGTACAAGCTATGGAGCATCATGCGACTTCTTTTCAACAGTCAAAGCTGTGTGTTGGGTGTAGATTCCCGTATAACTGGTACCGATGTGCCAAATTAATCCTGCCAAGCATGTCTGGGCTTTTACGTGATTGGTGATATAAAAGCAGACACCTATTCACGCCTTGCTGCAGCCGTGTTTACAGGTTATTATTCAGCTGTGTGACAGCAATGCTTTGTCTTCTCCGTTTTTTCTTTTATTCTCACTCAATAATTCAAAATGTCACTCGGTAATTCAGAATAGACGTTAGACCATATTTTTAGCCCAATATGACCAACGATTGTTGTCTTCAGTTTTCTGTCCCCATTATCTTTTGTATCATGTCTAGCCACACCACGTCATTAGTTTCATCAGCGTCATCAAACTACAAATAGCAAGACACCTGTCAGAAATGTCCTTCATATTTCTGAATTTAACCCTGGTGAACCCACAGGGTCATATACGACCCTTCCTATTACTTCTGCCTTACATTCAACCCACTCGTCAAAGTTTTTATTTTTTTTTTTGCTTAACAGCCCATTGTACCATTTACGACCCAGTAACAGTGACATTTAGTGATTACTGACTGAATTAACCAGATTTTTCTCCCACAATAAATATGGCCCCCAACATGTTTTGAGGTTGTTGCTGTACATGCTGCAAAGATTCACTTGTCAAGCTGTGAATAGGTCAGTGGCAGAAATTTTGCATCATCAGTTATGTTGTTTAGATGTTATAGAACATGTACAACTAGGTTTTGGAACTTTTATGGCAACTGTGATGATCATGTTCCATGTGCTCAACATCAGCCTCAGACAAAAACAGAGGGAATACAGGTGGTGCACCAGACCTTACAACCCACCTCAGGTAAACTCTCTGTGTGTAGTACACCTTTTTGCAGGTCTGTTCACATGACCTGTTTCTTGATAGGTTGGCATGTTTGAAGCATGTGTTTTATTGCCAGCACATGGTGAATGATGAAAAGGAAAACTCAATAAATGTATTTTGAAAATGATTGAATGTTGCAAAGATTTGGTTTTTCCTTCTTTTCTGTCCTTATTTCATGGGTGAAATTAACAAGTTGGAACAGCATGATCAGTCCAGCGGGTCGTATATGACACATTTAATAACATGGACTGGGAAAGTATGATCATTTTAGCCAATGGACATATTTTTATCATTACTATAATGATAAGGTGGTCTGGGTTAAGACCAATGACTCTACAGTCATGGTTCTGTTAGGAACCACACTGCATCTTCATCCATCTGCCTCTGTAAGCTTGGTTTGGACCCTGGTCAGATATTTTCATGATAGCCAAACCATTGACTTACAGAGGTACCTCCACAGTCAGGTATGTGTCTGACTTACCCAGCAAACCCTTGCTCAGGGACGCTCAGGAAGTCCATGTCTGCTTGTGCCTGGCTGTGGCCCTTGTCTGGACGTGGCCCACGGTGCTTGGGTAGACTGGGCTGATCCATGCTGCTCTGCTGGCACAGCAGGGATCTCCTGGCCAAGGACTTGGGGCCTTGCTGAGGTACCGACTGACCCCTTCCGCCATTCCTGGGGGCTCCTTTGGAATAAGAGGAGTCAGAAAGAGAATGGTGGAATGAAAACCTACATGCTGAACATTTTTCATATCTATGCAATGATAAGGCAAGGGAAATTAATCATGACTATCCATTCTATTTATTTTAAAAAGTTGTTTCACTAAAAAATAAAATAAAACACTATATTCTCCTGAGATACAGGGAAAACAAATGTATTTTAATTAAAAATTTTAGCATAAATTGTTGGGATGGTAAAAAGCATACCCCCACACATGTGACGTCATCCGAAAGCCCTAACTGTCCTCTTCAAGGAACAACAGGACTTAATAGGGAGGCATGTACAGTGTGAGAGATATGAGCAAAAACAGAACGTCCACTACGGAGGACAAGAATGACTCGCCAAGACTTGACCTATATTATAGTCCACATTCCTCATACTTTTACATGAAATATACGGCATGCGGCCCTCATACTGATGATTTTCTAGCCCAGCCCTATTTGAAGGCAAACCTTCGGTTCAGTTTCGATGTTCTCGCCTGCCAATATGAATGAGCGTAAACATGTTACATCACCCGCTGACCTTGTGACAGGCAGCCCATGCCTGGCGGCTGGATTCCCAAATGGAGGCTCTTCCTGTTGTCCAGGCGGGTGGGTCCTGTGAGTGACAATATTTTGCAAAAGGATTCAGAAAGTTTAGACCGGGCCTGGAAAAATATTTCCCTTGGAGGGACAAATCTGAGCTTCATCATGTCAGCAAGGGCCATTTTTAATAATTATTTTCTTGTCCCATGAAAGCTACAATAGAATTCTGGTTCTCCTTGGAGAGGCTCATTTCTGTCTGGCACCTATGGAAATAGCAGTTTGTTATATTTCATGAGACTTAAATAAAAATCTTTACCGTTTTTTCATTTTAATGACCGTGTAGGGCAGTAAGATTAGCTCCTTGGGCTGGCTATCGCCGAGTTCTGGGTAAAGACCTTTCCTCGTACATTTTATTCTGCATTTTACTCAATTGTGATGAAAATATAATGTTGCTGTTAGGGCCCATGAGCTGATAGCACATCTACGTCACACAATGCTCTTTACTCACTGGAGTTCTTGGGAAGTCCTGGTCCAATGGTGACAGTGAGGAGCTTGCTGCTTGTTTTCAGGACAGCTTGGTCCCCCTGGCCCACTTTGAACTGGATCTGCCTTATACCAACCCCCCCAAACGGACCCCAGCCAGATTTTTTCACTTTAAATTCAAGCCTTTGGGATAAAGGGAGAGACATAATATTCATAAAAGTGTCCTTTCATGAAGGCTATACAGCCCTGGAAAAAAATTAAGAGACCACTCGATATTCTTAAACAAATCTGTATTTTAAAACCTGGTTTAATCCTGCTTCCTCTACACTGAGCTGCAGGTTGCTTCCAGGTTCAAAATTTCTATGGCATCAGTACAGAAGAACAAGGTGAAGCAGGAGACACTGGGAAGGACCAGAAACCAGCCAAGTAGAGGGCAGAAGTGATGCCAGAGATGATCGTTACCTTATCCAACAGTTTCTCATGAATCAGAGGATGACATGGAATGACCTTCAAAAGGAATGGGAAACATTAAGTGCAGATGTGAGGTGCACTGCTAGGACAGTTCATATTGGACTCCTAGAAGCAGATCTGAAGTCCCATAAAGCAAGGAAGAAGTATTTCATTAATGGGAAACAGAGAAGAGCCAGGTTCAAGTTTACAAAAAATAAATATATTTTTCACAGAAGCATACCCATAAATTAAGAAATTTGTAAACTAAAAATTTTGTTGTGGTCTCGTAATTTTTTCCTGAGCTGAATGCATGAGTTTGTACAGCCAATGCCCAAGTTTACAAAACACAAATAAAACAGAAGTCAACAAAATCTGAAATGTGGTTCCTGGCTAAAGCTAAACTAACATGGAAGAAGATAGTAGCTGTGAAACAGAGATGCCCAAAACTCATGATGGCTACATTCCAAGATCATCTCATCGTATCAGGGACCTGGAGTGGACGGCTGAGACTAATGCTTTGCGGTATGAAACGCGTGTGACACCAGACAGGTAGAGGCCACATGAACGGGAGTCAGGAATGCACTGGACGACTTGAAGGCCTCGCTCACTGGTTGTGGAACATCAGTGGCAGCTTCCTGTGGGTCTTCTCCTCGTAGCGCTTACACAAGAGGCCCAAGAACTCCGTCTTGAAGACGCACTGCAGCATGCTGTCGTATTCGTCCTCGTGCAAGATGAAGAAGTCATCCTGGAGAGTGCTGATATGGAAGACGAGCGAAATGAAGGAAAACCAAAGAGAAACTGATGATATCCCAGAAACAGTGTGTGATTACACACAACTTCTGACACATAGAAACAATAACTGACAGTCACGTCACATGAGTCTGGAGTATCTAACCAGCTCCTTTACTTAGAAAGAATTACTAAGAACTTCCAGAGCAGGACAAGAAATTAAAGGATCTTTATGTGGTTCAATCAATTCATGGTCAATTTAAACATGTTTGTCGTAATCAGACCGTGGTACCTGAGGGCAATGGACTGGACCTTCTCCACTTGTATCTTCCGCTTCAGAACCTCCCGGATCTGACCCTTCTCTGGACCCTGCTTCAGCTTCTCTCGTCCAATCAGGTAAAGGAATCTTTGGGTCAAAATGAGGTCGCGCTTCACTGACTGTACAATGAAGGAAAGAAAGGTTAGCAGTTTCCATCCCTAGATCAACTTTTTTTTTTCCTTGAATCAACCTGTTTCAGATCCCTCACCCTGAACCTTCGGTCGTACTTGACCACCACGTCGGCAAAATCGATCCTCTCACTGCGTCCCACAAATTGCCGGATCTCAGGCCGGCCATCGGTGCCGATGTAGTCGCCGGCAAAGTTGCGGTTGATGCTGTTCCGTCGCCTTTCCTTCTTGTTCAGCAGGATGTCCGAGGCTGCGGGGAACCAAGAGCAAGATATAGCTTAATATGAGAATGCAAGTCAACTCAGTATGAAGCTCTCAGAACCATACGGACCGCTGAGCACAGGCTAAGACTCTCACCTTCGTTCCTCAGGCGGACACATTTGCGGACAGTGTTGTGCATGCGCCAAGCTTTCTGGATGACCCGAGCATAGCCATCGTATCTCCTTTCTCTCATCTCCTCCAGCAAGAACAACTGGTCAGATGGATTCATTAGGTTAAAAACCCATGATGTGCTGGATTTATATATCATAATACAAGGCTAGTGGCCATAAGGCCATTGAATGAACTCTTGAAATGGCCTTGCATCCATTGCAGCACCGGTGTGGGGATGTTGTGTGGGTCAATGGGTGAGGCTGTGGTGTCTGTGATTGGAAGGGTTGCTGGCTCAATTCACAGAGTTGGCAGAGTGATTTCACAGTTGGAGGACCATAGCCTTCTATCTACTGTATGTTGCTTTGGATATCAACATCTGCTGAATAAAGAAATTGGTTATGGGATCACTAGGCAGGTTGTATGAATCTTTAAACCTCCTTCAAACTTTGGAAATCATCAGAAGGACATTGACCCTTAGATGCATCATATTGTACTATCTTGCTGCAAGGAAGCTGAGATGTTCAAAATCATGTGAAAGAATCCAAACATTCATCCATCCATCCATCCATCCGTCCATCACTTATATGGCCAGCATCATAGAGGCCCATTGCAGCACAGGGCAGAAGGCTGGGAAACATTCAGAGTGGGATGCCAGTCCATTGCAGGGTGCGTACACACACACACACGCACACACACATGCACACGCACACACACTCATATACTGTGGGCTATTCAGAGAAGCTTTACACTTTTTTACTGCCCAACAGGTATGATTATTAGAGGGAGGCAATGAGTAAAAGGAGAGGAATCTAGTGAGCTCACTGATTCAGGCGCCTTGATGAACACCTTGCTCTGGCCCAGCTGGTACTGGCCCTGCTCCATGTTGACGGAGCGCAGTACGTGTAGAACCCCCTTCCTTTGTTCCCCGTGCCATTTTGGCCAGGTTTCCTTCGTCAGAATAGCATACCTGGGGGGGGGGGGGGGGGGACAGCTTATTACCCACATGTGTCTTGCCTTCCTCACCTCTGATCGTCATGTTCTGTACCTCCATGAACCAACACATACCCTCAGCTTTTTCCAAAACTACATCAGCACTTTAGACCAGCTTCACGGGAATGCTGGCAGTTTCAATATGAGACTGTTACTGATGATGAACAGGGACCATGTTCCTTATAGAATATCCAGTCGTACCCAGAACAAGGGATCAGGAATTCAGGTAGAGCCCGCTCCGCCCTCCATGCCCCGTATGCCCTGTGTCCTGCCCACCTTAGCAGGAACTTCCCAAATGTCCGGCGGTAGGCGTATCCGGCCCGGCGCACGCGGATGTTCTCGCAGAGGCCCAGGTACTCCACCTGGTGGTGTACCCGGGCTTCCTCCCAGTCGCGCGGCCGTTTGGTCTCGTTGGGCTTGATGCAGCGCACATAGTGGGGGCAGCATCTCATCAGCTTCTGCACCAGGTGGTTGGCTTGTTTCTGCACGGATGCATGGGAGGGTCAAACACCCCAAAAGAAGTGCTACTGGGAGAACTGAAGACCAGAAGAAATCAAACTGTAATCCTTGGGTTATCAAAGACATAGTATCGATATCACTAACACATGCACTACAACAGTGGTCATCAACTATGACCAATGTGATTGTTTTACTCAAAATACCTGGAAGTAGTGATGGCTAAATGAAGCTTCATGAACCACTTGCTGTATTTTCTGACCCCACTAGATGGTGCTCTCTGTTCAAAGAAGGACTCAAACCATGCCATCTAATGGGGTCAAAATATAGCAAATTAAGCTTTGTTTACCCATCACTACCTGGAGGGTATTGTTTAGGAGGACAATAGTCAATAATCTGCTAATCATGGGGTTGTGTGAGTGAGGAAACTTGATCAGTGGGTGGGGTTAATTCTCTGTGGAAAACTAAAGGTTGACCTGCAGGCCAGATTTAGTAATGAATTAAACATTTTACAGGCTGTTAAAACCATCTGGCAGGCCGGTGCTCTGAGACCTCTGTTTAAGGACGTGACCCGATTAAGGTGAAGAAGCAGCTCTCGATACAGGTGAGTATCATTTTACAGGCCGGGTCCCGCTGCTGATACAGCACCCACACCTCCTCGCTCTCCAGCCCTCTCTCTGCCCCCTCGCCTGCCCTTACTTTGATCTTGTTGCTGGCGGTGGAGGGCCGGCCCTTCTTCTCAACAACCAGGTTCTCGGGAAACAGGTCTCCGATGAAAGAACTGGGCAGAGCAGAAGGACAGTGAAACAATGAGGTGGTGTTGTTATGCATTTGTTTAGACATGTTAACTGTACAGTGTTAGACAAACACAAAACTTGTCCTGTCATTTTAATTTGCCATTTAAAATGTTCACAGAATATTTTTATCGACAGGATACTCCATCCATCCACGAATCCATCTGTAATATCCTTTCACACATGTAAAATCTGCTGATACTTAACTATTGCATATCTAGTTTGCACATGATTTAGTTCAGATTTGTTTTATGTCGCTTTTTAGCTAATTATAACATAAAGTTACAGTGGTCACAGAAAGTATTGGCACGCTTGCCTAATTCAGTGAAAACATTGCAAATTTATTGGTCCTTATAACAAAATCATTACGTCATTTGTGTATAAAAAAATATCACATTAGAAATAACCAGTAGTTTTAAGTAAAACATTAATTTCAAGTAGTAATAAATTGGATGCCACATAACAGTCCTAGAAGCTGTTTTCAGTTAAAAAGTTCTTTGGTGCTTTTTAATTAGTAACACCTTTACAAAAATAAAGAATGCCAAATATTTGTGTTTAATATCCCTTTGGGAGCCGGTGACTACACTTGCAATTAACAGCAAGATGGCAAGAACAGAACTGAACGAATCAGTCAAAAAATCACGACACAATAGAAATAGCTCCTTTCTACCTTCTTACAACAATAGCTCGTGTAACAAATAAGGCTGAACCTCTGCTACCAAGTGATCTCAGTAGCCAACATTTTATGAACTTCTTTAATGATAAAAAGTAAATGTCTGTGTGAACAATGTGTACAGATATATTAAACATTGCTTGTCAATAGAGTTTTGTTATGAAACCAATAAATCTGCAATATTTTTCGCTGAATTACGCAAATGCTGGAAGACACCCTATGAGCTTGTATGTTTAAATCATTTGAGCCTGGAGACCAAGGCAGAAACAGGCCCTTGAATGTAACAAAAGATGTGTAAAAATAACAAAAAAAAGAATAATTTGATGTAGTTCTGTCATAGTTGGTCATAGTTTGATCATAAATGCTTCATGGTTTGGGCAAACTTCTTTGTAAAACCTGTGAAGTGGACGGCCACTATTATGTGATTAAGTTACAAAAAACATCTGGTGAGTGAACATGCAACTGCAACAGTAAAGGCGAATCACCCACAATTCACTGCTCTGCATCAGCTCGATGATGTCGCTGAACAGCACGTCCCTGTTCCTCTCGCAGAAGCCGCTGGCGTCGTAAAGCACCTGTGGACAGCAGGACTTTAAATGACAACCACCAGTTATTAGTACTCAGTGAATGTGATCCATTATATTTAATTGATACCTTTATTGATCCTTGGGGGGAAAAATCTCTTTATGCCTCCCCCTCCATAGGTGAGAGCAAGCTGGCTGTGAAGGGCAGCCAACCATAGCAGCACCCAGAGAGCTGGGGGTTAGGGGCCTTGCTCAAAGGCTCACAGGGGCACTAAGGCCAGGCTTGAACCAGTAACTTTCCAATCACAAGCACAGAGGCTTAGCCCACTGTGCCACACACTGCCTCTGACTCATCACTACATCTGGTTGCTTGAAAAGTACATTCTTCCGCCCACATGACCCATTGTCTCTCCTGTTCATTTAGCTAGGTAGGACTACCAGTTACGTGAACAAACTATTCGTGTAAGTCTATGTTTAAAAACATGCACCAGAAACACAAACAAGGTCAATTCAAGCTGCACCAGGGTACATAACCTGAAATGCTCCAGGAAAATAAGAAATACTGCAGCTAGAAAAGCAACAAAGCAACTAAGTGTATTGATTTGATCTCGTTCTCTCCCACAAGAATTATTTATGAGCAGGACCAGACAGCCTGGAGTGGAAGCCTACGGCTACAATGAGAACTTGGGTTTCATTTCATCTCCCTGCATTTCATGTCATTACTGCTACAATAAATATTTCTATGTTCTGCCTGCATTTAGGCTCATGAAAGTGCCTATAAAAGGCTATTTCTGCAGGAAGGGAGGGCAGCACATGGTTCATTAAACGTTGAAACTCTTCCACTGAACAACCCCCCGTCACCCCCCTCCCGGGACAGCTGGGAGCCACATGGCAGAAACAACTAAAGCTTGAAAGCAAAGCAATGCAGAGCACAGGGAGTGCTAACAGATGAAGGGCAGCGACACTGTTCACTGTTACACACCGGTCTGTCAACACACTGCTGTCAGAGGAGTTTCTATGGCTTAATCGTGTGTGTCCGCGTGTGTGTGTCTGCGTGTGCCTGTATCCATGAATGTCTGCTTATTATTTCAATTATTACATCGCTATTCTGCAGTTAGGAAAATTGAAAGCTATGCGAATGTTTACCTTATTCATGAAGCAGATCAGACAAATTGAATTGAAATTAATCCTCACCTAACCACTGAAAATCAAACCAATTTCTGTTTAACATTATTTGAATTGCTTGATTAATTTAATGCAACAGCACAGTTAAGACCTATTAATTAGGAGCTCAATGGAACAAAATATCCATCCATCTTCTATAAATACTTACCCAGTTAAACAAATTAGCATTTAACATTATTCTGAAATTATTCAAAAAGGAATAGCCATAATTCATGTTCATACATAACTAAAATGTATTGGGGTTTCCCCACCACTTTTCCAATAATGTCATTTTAGTCATACAAATAATAAGTTAAATCAAGTAAAATTAATTAACTAGTGTAAAAAACCCTAAGGGATCCCAGGGCGTATGTTGGCAGATTCTGCCTTGAAGACATACTGAATCTACCAGAAAGAGTAATCTATAGCGCCCCCTGCCTTGCCAGCATAGTGGTGCAGCACGAAGCCTTTGTTCCAGTTGTTGAAGTGGTTGTGGGCGCCGATCTGTATCTGCAGCTTCTGCAGCAGCATCTGGTCAGATCCCTCGCCCTTGGCGTGCATGGTGGCACAAACGTCATCCAGAATGCTCATGATTCCCGGGGGATTCTTAGCAGGGGGCAAAGGAGACCCACACTGTTCATCCAAATCTGCCAGTAGCTCACGTGTCACATGTACATCCACATCTAAAGATGTATAAGCTTAAAAAGAGAGATGCTATTTTAGCAAGGAATTCGTGTCGCAAAAATAGAACTGGAGGATAAAATGTATCTGCTGGCGCGTTCCAGACGAAATCTCATTGTACTTCTACAATGACAATAAAGCATCTTTATCTTTATCTCTATCTTTAAAACGGAACTATTAATGATGAGGGTATATTCATGAAAGGTTATGGACCATCCACACCATAATGTATATTTGAGGGGCCCAGACTCACCACTTTGGACTCAATGAGGTCACACACCACTTTGTTGTTGAAGTACTCAATAGGGGTCCACTTGATGCCCTCTTGGACATACTCCTCCTGAAATGGCGTTACCCACAAATCAGGAGCAGAGTCACTGCAGAGAGTCACTGCAGAGAGTCACTGCAGAGCTCCGTCATAAAGCTGGGGCTCCAGCGTATTTTAAAGTATGAGGACAGATATAGTGGCATTGGACAGGAACCCGGAAGTGGTAAACGCCCGTCTACCTGTTCAGCTTTGAGCGTCAGCTCGATGAAGATCTGCTGAAGCTTCTCATTGACAAAGTTGATGCAGAACTGCTCGAAGCCGTTTTTCTAGCAGGGCATAAAAATACTAAGAATAAAAATACTAAGAATTGCTTCACAAACAATTTTACTCAGAAGCCTGCAAAGAACTTATCATAAAGCCATTTTCAGACTATGATTTTAATTTTGTTGTGGGTCAGCACCAAACAAATGCTCACTACAGAAGACAGAATAAGACAGAACAAAACATCTCCTTTTTAAACGCCCACGAGGAAATACTTGTCAGTACTTTCCTGGCTCGTTCTCGCCCACCTGAAAGATTTCAAAGCCGTAGATGTCCAGCACGCCAATATTGAGCTCCTCGTAATCCTTTTGCATAGCTCTGTTAATGGCCTAAGCAGAAAGGCAGCAACAGCAAGTGCTGAGAGACACAAACAAACTAGGAGCACCACATAGTGTAAAGGAAATGTAAAGGAAACGCGTGAGAATTTTTCTTTTCTGAGTCAAGCAATATCCAAGTGTTTAGGAACTGGACTTGAAACTAGAATATTATAGGTTTTCATGGCTACCAACTCTCACGCATCTGGCGTGACACTCACGCTTTGACACTCTCACGCTCATGCAAGAAATCTTACAGCGAATCTATGTTATTCCATTTTTAAATTAAAATTAGCTGCATCAAAAGTGTTGGGGTAGTTTGCAAACCCTACAGTTTATTTATAAGGTAATAAAACTTACATACATGTAAATGCATGTGCATGTGTGTGCAGACTTGTCTCGAACTGAAAATCTCAGTTGAGCCAGCTGACCAAAGTTGGCAGTCCTTTGTTTAAACCATACTGTTGCAACATTTAGCAAGCTAATTAAGTCTTATTCCTTTGGTAAAAAATGCAACTGCCTAGACAAAAAACATACAAAATTGTAAGATATGTAAGTTACTCTGGACAACAATCCAATGTCTCATGCTTTAAAGGAAGGCCCCAGGCTCTTCGTGATCCTGTACTGGATAAACAATCGAAAAATAGATGGAATATATAATTATCTAATACATAATATAATTACCAAATATGAAAAGGCAGACGAATATTATGGCTGCAGGGTAGCTGACATCTGTCCTCGTCACAGATAAGAAATGAACATTCCAGGCTGAGGAGAGGATGAGGCAAAGAAGTCGGAGGTCATGTGACTCACATCCACGAGGTAGTCGAAGAGGCGGGCGTGCAGAGCCTTGGAGAGAGCGTCCCGCGTGAAGGCGGCCTGCTCTGCGTTGAGGGTGACCAGGATGCTCTCAAGCTTGCCGCCCCACTTGCTGTCCATGGTGCGGCTGGTCAGCTTCTCCTTCAGGCCACTCTGGGAGATGCCCAACAGGTAGGCCGGGAACGCCAAGACTGGGGGTGGGATGGGGAAGGCAGAACAGGGGAGACAGTAATCAGGGATGCCTGCACTCCCCCACCCCCAATGGATCAAAATATCCATCCATCCATCCATCCATCCATCCATCCATCAATTCAATTCAATTCAATTCAATTTTATTTGTATAGCGCATTTTCACAACATTGCATTTTACATTGCAGCTCTTTACATTGTCCCTGCCCAAAGCCCCCAGTGAGAAAACCCAGAGGTGACAGTGGCAAGGAAAAATTCCCTAGAAGGAAGATACCTTGGGAGGATCTAGACTCAGAGGGTGAGCCCAACCTCCAGGGGGCGGCAGAAGAAGTCAAATGAACAGGATGGCAAAACTGGACAAAAATGCAACTGATGACCAACCCTGCATTAATATTTTTTATTTCATGTATCAAAAATCAATTATCCTGTCCTGTTATAACATATATCATGAACCCTTAGGTAACGGCCAAGTGGTTGGAAGAAGAATGGAGACATGTTTGCATCATAAGTATTTTTTTCCTGAAGAAGAGAAAGCAACCTTATTGTAACAGGTGATGGATTTCACATCAAGCTACTGAGGTGAAACACAGTGGCATGTATGGAGTAGCTGGTGTAGCACATTGCAGAGTAGGTGGAGCGCTGAGTGTAGCACATGGCAGAGTAGGTGGAGCGCTGGGTGAGGAGGGGTGGCTGAACTCTGACTCACAGTCCTCGCTGTCCGCTACGGCACAGTTGCCTTCCTCCCGGAAAGTGATGTTGCCCAGGTGCAGGATGCCTGCCACGATCTGCAGGACGGCGCTCTGCTCGTCTTCAGAGAGCCCCACCACAGACATGGCGTCCTGAATGATGCAGGAAATGCTAACGTAATAAAACAGCTTGGAGTTTATGGAGAACGTCGATGCGCCGTAGGGCTACAAAACACGAATGTCATCCGCATTCGGAAAGACGCAAGGCAAAAAAATGAATGGTGCCCTACAACCACCGGGAAACTACTGCATGCTTCCATGCATGTGAGGTTCTAGAACATTTGGTAACCTTTTACATTAACTGCACCTTCATAATGCCTTCATAATGCATTCATAGAACATTCATAAGCAGCATGTAAATATACCAATACATTCTAACATAACAGCTTTAATATGCATTAATAACAAACATTATATGATAATAACAAACATTATAATTGTATAATGTTTGTTACTAGTGCATATGAAACCTATTAAGGTATATTAGGATGTTAAGGTATACTTACATGATGCTTATAAATGTTCTATGAATGCATTATGAAGGTGCACCGAATGATCTATGAATGCATGATGAATGCATTTTGAAGGTGCAGGTAAGGTAATGCGTAAATGAATTTTTTAAGGTGGGCAGGTATAAGAGGGACCATAATTCACAGGGGTGGTGTGTTGCTCAGTAGGTTAAACCTCTGTGATCTGTGTGCATCTGTGATCAGAAGGTTGCTGGTTTGAGTCTCAGCCTTCACAGAATAGTCACATTTTGGTTGGGCTCCGAAACACCCCCCCCCCCCCCCCCCAAAATGCTGGCCCCAAACTTTGCTTTCATCTGTGTGTTTGTGTGTCTCAAAGGAGAGCATGACGGGATATGTGAAAAGAGTTCTAGTGTACCTGTACTCATACAAATGGGAAATAATGGATCATTTCTTGCAAAGGAGGGAAAATTTACCATTAGCTATTGATACGCTTTGAATTGGGTAGTGCCTCTGGGGGGCAATTGGCTTTAAGGGGGGGCCAGTGTCCATGTATATGCACCCGCTTCCACGACAACAGAATCAGAGCAGGAAGGCCCAGCCTCCACAGACATACTCCCATTCAGCGGAGGTACAGGCTGAGCTGTCTTACCATCGTGTTTAAGAACTCCTTCTTGTCATTGACATCATCCACTGTGTAGGTCCTAGACTGACTGAGGTAAAAGTAGTAATCAGGGCTGGTGATTCCCAGGTACTCTCTCTGCTCCTTGCTGGCTCCCTCCAACAGCTGCATGATGGGAGATTAAAACTGTTCCAATGAGTCCAAACAGGCACTGGGTGACTCAATGCTGCAGCTAGTCTTTGGCCTGCTGGAGAAAACCGAAGTACCTGGAGAAAATCCATGCAGCCCGAGAGGAACCTGCACACACACGTGACAGTGGTGGGGTTTGAACCCCCAACCTCGGAGACGCGAGTCAACAGTGCTGCCCAAATGTACGAAATCCTACAGTAAATAGGCCTGATATAGCTGCCAATGATACACTGTTAACATAAAGAAAAATGCAACTTACTTGCTGGTTCCTAATAAAGAATTTCAAGGGGTCAAAAATATGAGAAACCACCACCAGACATTTGAGGTATTTAAGTTTCTCAATCAAACATCTGCAAACTTACTATGACCAAATGCTTTCCTTATGTTTTCTGCTAAACTTGCCTGAATGACTAAATGTCATACCTGGTAATATATGTGGAAGTTCCTCTCTCCTTGGTTCTGCGATACAACTCTGGACTTTTCCAGCAGAAAGTTGGAAATCTTTCCACCATCGGGTTCTCCTGCTCGACTGAACTGGATCTCAAAATATTTCCCCTGTATGACACAGATGAAATAGCATTGGATCTTACAGTACAGTCCACATGACGCATCCAGCCTTTACGTCCATTCATTACTTCTCCTCTGGAGGATCCAAATCTTAAAATTAAATCTTGGTAAGCTTTGCATTGTCTAGCAAAAGCCATAATATCACAGCAATTAACAATGAATGGTGGGAAAAGCCTGCTCGTAGAATATACAAGGTTGACTTACCGAAGAAAACATCACACAATCACAAAGTCTAACCACCAGAAAGGTCACATCTGATAAAAGTCGACCCCGCGCTCTTAAACTCACGAAGCGACTGGAGTTGTTGTTGCGGACTGTCTTAGCATTTCCAAAGGCCTCCAACAAGGGGTTTGACTGCAGGATTGTATCTTTTACTTGCTGTATGGGAGAGAGGAGGAATGGTAACACTAGAATCTTGGTATTGGTGCACAGCAGTGATTTCCAGCCCGGTCCTCGGGGAACCCCAGACAGTCCGTGTTTTTGGACTAACTGGCAGGTATCAGGGAGGGATCAAAAACATGGACTGTCTGGGGGCCCCCGAAGACTGGGTTGGGAAACACTAGTGCAGAGAGAACATCTAACAGTGGGGGAGGAGACAGAATTGACTCACCTGTACTTTTGGTCCTCCGCCGGATACCTTGGAGATGTAGCTCATGATGTACTTGGCTGACACAGTCTTTCCCGCTCCACTCTCGCCACTTTAATGACAAAATAACGCACGGATATGCCTTCACATCAATAACGCTTCAGTTAGAAAGTCGTCTATCTGTCAAGTGACAGATTAAAGCACCCGGACTCCTGAGATCTGCCCCCAAAAAAATGGGGGAACATAGCTTGATTAACAGATCAAACATTGTATGTCTGTACATTCGAGGTGAGTAAATTTGGCAGATAGTGATGTAGCAAACCAAAGCACAGGGGTATATGGCAACGTTAGACCACTCAGACCTGATGATGACACACTGGTTCTCCACGTCGATCATCATGTTGCGATACATGTTGTCTGCAAGGGCGTAGATATGGGGAGGGTTCTCATACTGAGCCTGAGTTTGGGAGAAAGAGATCAAGATCTCTGCAATCGTCATGAACCTTGGAGGTCCCAAGCCTGAAAAGTACTCAGGAAATATCACATCCCTGACAGCCTAGGTACATTTTTGTGAACATGACATAACATCTATCCATTCATCATTTTTTGTCATCGCTTCCCTTACTCAGGGTCACAGGGGGTCAGGAGTCTATCCCAGAGGCTACAGGCGCAAGGCAGGGAACAACCCAGGATGGGGCGCCAACCTATGGGAGGGCACATACACACACACATGCACACACATGCACGCACATGCACGCACATACACACGCACATGCACACACATGCACGCACATGCACGCACATACACACGCACATGCACACACATGCACACACGCAAGCAACCACACACGCACATACAGCTATTTTGTCTGCCTGTCTATAGTACTGTTCCTCGAGTCACTCAGGTGGGAGTCTGAAAGAGCAGCATCTACTCACCGCCCCCTGGTACAGCTCCACCTCATGGTCAGTGAAATACGGCAGTTGTTTGAAAGGATTGACTGATATCAGCACGGAGCCTATGTAGGTCTACAGGTGCAGTTTAGGGTTAAAGGTCATATCGTCTCTCATCCCAGTAATCCTGTTCAATTAAGTATATTATCAAAACACCTTTTATAGCACATTATCCATCAACTGTATTAACGGTTACTGTCAGCAGGATTGTGGCTTGGGTTCGATCCTAAACGACCTGGGGAACCTCCACACACAGAGCACAGCCATGACTGAAACCTAAGAATTTCTGAGGCAACAGTGTTACCTACTGAGCCACAGGGCTGTTCAGAAGATGTCATAATGCCACAGAATCTGGAGATATCTGCAGTTTTGTTTTTATCTCCTGCTTTCGAGCTGTCATGGTCAAGACAGCAGATACGCCCCAATGGCCACAACCTTTAACCCGCGATTCTGCCACTATCAAGGATACAAAGATGCAGTCGTCCATGTATCTCTTCCTCAGGTTGTTCCTGACAACGTCCTCATGGATCTTGGTGAGCAGCACCATGTCATCCACGCCGCTCACCTTCACGTTCTGCGTCTGCCACTGAGGAGGTGAGGAGAAGACGTCACAGAGAGAAGGATGGGCAGATGAGAAAGGAGGGAAGAAAGGGTGGGGGGGTCGGGAGGGGAGTGACAAGAAAGCAGGAAGTTGAGGAAGAGAGGAGGGAGTAGGGTTCGAACAAAAACAGCGACTCATCACATTAATATCAATTCTAGTGAACTTGGTACCATTACAAGAGTATAAGCAGGAATTCTACATGTCAGTGACTGCTGGCTCAAAAACTTGCCCCAGCCCAATTTCTGAAAAACATCTGTTTCAAAATAATGTATATTGTGTGCTGCCGGTTTAATAAAAAAAAAATGCTATTTCTATATATAGTAACCCAAGAAAACATTTCAGCCTCCAAAAAAGAAAATTTTAAAAATGTTGCACTCAGATTACAAAAAGTATTTTAGTAGACCTCTAAATAAGGACGGTTGGGAAAACGGCCCACAGCGTGTGGCTTTACCCCGCAGAGTGTGTAATAAACGGATGAGTGATTGAAATGCACAAACGCCATGACATTCAGCGCTGTCGTCCTGCTATAAGTTCATTTGGAAATGTTCTTCAGGTGGCCCTCTAGTGGCCAACACCGGTATGAGCGTCAGGGTGACTTCAGGCCGTGCGGCAAAGAAGCTGACACTGCAGCCAGGTCAGATGAAGGTCGCTGCCCGCCGCTTTCCTTTCGGCACCAACTGGGACTCATGGTTATTCTTCTTTGTTTCATATCCATTGCCTGGGAGGATACTGGAATTCCTGTTATCCTACCCTATGGCTTTTGGGCTTGTGCTCGGCACATCACCGTGTTCAGGCATGTTGCAGCTCACTGGCCCCCTGCCTCGGAACTCCGCCTTAGCGGGTTCAGTGTTCAACACGAATGAGCGGTAACCTGATACAGTCGTATGTGTGGTTGCATGCCATTAAATTTAGGTAGCTATTCACAATATTTTTTTTACCATTTATATAGCTGGGTACTTTACCCGGGGCAAGCATTTCACCCAAAAGTGCTACAGCAAGGACCTTCATGCAAAACAAATAAGTCTAATACAAACCTATAAAAGGCAAACAGTAACTGCTTTGAAATTCATGTACAAATGATATATAGATTTTTTTAAAACTCATTGTCTTCATAAAAAAGGCAAACAAACAAAAAAAAAATCATACGGAGATTCTAAGGCATCCACGGAATGGGCAAAGTTTATTATTAATGGTGTCATGTCTAATTTATACCTTATTTTATACCTTAGCTGTTACAAACGGAAGTATACTATAGTGTCGCTGACACATACCTTACAGTTTACATAATCTATAAGATCATTTAATTTACGCCTATATGGAACTGAGAATCACAATTTACATCATCCTGTATATAGAGTTTTGCTGGGTGACTTAGTCATTTAAAGTTTCAACCTTTTTCTTGCGTCAGACATTAAGCTATATATGGAACGAGGCAACGGTCAAAAAATGTGCCCCGAAGATACGGATTAATGTTGTCACCGTGACATCCTGCGCTAAAGTATAGCAAAACGTAAAAAAAACATTTACTTGAAAATGAAATTAAAATAACGCACTTCTCAGTCCAGTAATACTCACCATTGCGGTTTTAGACGTGAAGTATCGTTTTGTTACGGTTCAAAGGAGATTCATTTAAATTCCGCCTCGACATGGAATACAGCTGATTCTTCAAACATAACCATCGGACCCCAAAGTCATAGCATATTTGTTTGTTTGTTTTTAGACTTTTCTTTAATAACGTTCTGGAATCGTGTATTTATCCTAATGGTTTTAATGTGTTCGATGGTAGAACGGGTGGTGCCGGTTTTTTCTTGATACCGCAGGTTTCAAGCAAGTAAAGGCAAGTTCAATAACTTTTGGAGCATGCCGAATTATTGGCTTTAGAGACAAAACTAGGAATCCGCGGGAGAAAGGCTATATATCATAAATGGGAATGAAAAGCTGTAATATACCGAGGCTCCTGGCCTTAAATGCAAACAGTATAGAATTTTAATGTACATGGCAAAAATAAATTTTTTAATTACACGAATAATCAGTTTTTGGGATTTTTTTAAAATTAAAACAAGCATGTCATGTAAGTGATCAAAAAAACTATGTAGGAAACCAAAGTGATGGTATTCAAGGAGCAAACTACACTGAACAAAAATGAGGCACAGACATAAAATCACTCCCCACCATATAAAAAAATACTGATGATGCGGTACATAGGAGATACAGTTCATGACAAGCTTAATTTATTTATATAAAAAGGAACATTCACAAGAGGTCATTCACATGATCATAAGAGCTGGTCCTATACATTGGTTAGAGTTCGAAAGCAGTGAAAAAGAAATTTAAAAAGAAAGATGAAAAAATAGTAGTTTTTTCTGACAGTAAAAAGTTTGATAAATACAGGGAAACATGCATATCAGTTTACAAACCAGGATCCAGGAGAGCCCAGATACAGGTAATATAACATATCTCCTTTAAATATCCTTAAGTTAAATGTTCAGACATGATTAATGTTAGTCCTGTAAGACAATGTCTGTCTTAACTGACAAACATTAATGGTCAAGTCATTTTCTTAAGGAAATAGGCCCTTCCTAGTGATACCATAAGAAACTGATTTTGATGATGTCCAGGTCAGTTTGGGCACCCCTGGTGTAACGCATTCCACACTGAAGACCCCCCCATGTCGAAGCTGCACTTGTAGGAGCCCCCTTGCCCTTAGTGTGCTAAACAAGCACCAGCTTCCCTTGACGTAATTAGACAGAACGTTGTAGAATTAAAGAGTTTGACTGGCAAGGCACCTCAACTCTATCACTCTGCCTGACAGAGGAAGATATAGTGACATACACACTGCCACCAGCAAATAAAAAGCATTTAAAGCCACTATAAAATGTAATAAATATTTAATGCAAAATAAACACATAACACTGTCCTTGTTCCTTGTTAGACTCTTCACAACTCAGACGCCCATCAAACATGTAATCCCATAGCTCTAGTCCTACCGTAAATTATGTCATATAACCTATCTTTATTCTTCCATTCATCTTATTCGATTCCACCCTTTTTTCGGAAAACAAGGGAGCATTTGGGAATGTGACGCAAGCTCACATCTAGCCACAAGGTGGAACGTGAGCATGATTGTTATTTAATGCTACAGAAACGCCACAAAATCCATACAAAACGGAAACCCCAGGAGTGTGTAGTGACAGCACCTCATCTAAAAGCGACCAGGTGCACGGGCCACTCAGGGCATCCTGGTGGAAAAGCGCAGGAGGGATTTCAACTGGATCCCAACTTGCTTCTGGACAGCTAACAGTTTTGATTAGGATGAGAAATAGTAACTGCAAAGTACCAGCAAAGTTACCACTAAGTTTACTTATCTAACGTAGTCTGGTTTATGGTGAGTTCAGACCAGTTGAAATGATCTATTTGTTTCAAATGGAATCTCCACTCGGGGTAGTGTGCCAGGTTTAGCTTTTCTTCAAAACTACAGCTACATCGGTTGTGCCATTCAAGTACTAGTGTTACTTAAAAAATCTCTCATTTTAGTGGTTTCAGCATCACATGATCCACTTTCAATATCCCATTTCATACTCAAAAATTACTTTATATACACATATTTACAGACATATTTAGATATTCAGATTTCAGAGGGACAAAGTGGACAGATGGGTCACAGGAGGTACATCAAAGACAAAAACAAGCTCTCAGTCACCATGGAGACAAAACAGACCACCGCGCACTTTAGTCCTTTCTCATCTGTTCCTTCTCGTCCCGCTCATCTCCTGGCCAGCATTTCCGGCTGAAATGATTTCTGAATCTCTTCAGTAGCTTTAAAAGCAGTCACTGCTCCCAGGCAGTGTTCCTCTAAAAGCCGAACGGCTGCCACTGAGTGTCACAGGGCACAGGAACAGAAAAAGGGTGTGTTCCAGTGCAGGGCTCGATGAGGAAACTAAAGTCAGGTTTCAAGTTTCAAGATTCTCGACAATGAATCACATTTACTCATCTACTGAATGTTATATAAAGTGGTTTTAGGGCATCAGTTTGAACAGCTCAGGCCATAATAGAATGGCAATAAAAACGACCCACTGTTCTGCAACAGTCAGAGAGGCGAGTGAAATCACTGGGCATCAAAAGCCATGGCGAGAGTGGAACTGGCCTAGCAGCAGCAGTAAATGCGCTGTGCTTCAGGATTAGTGGGCAGTCTCTCCCGAAGTGTCTATAAAAAGATGGAAATTCGTAACACATGCTAACTATTGAAGGAGGAATTTTAGCTAAGGCACACAAATACAACAAATGTAGGCGTACACAAATCACCAATTATTGTATGGGACTGCATGTCTGGTTCTCTGCAAATGGGTTTAACTTAAATATGTACTACAGCAGTGTTTCCTGATCTGGTCCATAAGGACCGCAGACAGTCCACATTTTTGCTCCCTGCCTGGGGCACGAAGACTGAGTTGGAAAGCATTGGACTAGAGTTTGGGCTTTTGACAGCTGGCAAATAATCTAAAAAAACCTACATTCACGTTTTTGCTTCGTGTATTGTATTTTCTGAATGCCATAACAGTTGCTTTAGTTGCTCAATTCTGTTGTATTTTAGAAAAAAAATACCATGACACCAGAGGTGGAGATTTCAGGTCCAGAGAGAGTAAATCCAGACCAAGATTTTGTTTCAACCAACCAGTTGAGTACTCTGTGATGGTGACTCATTATACTCAACTGGTTGGTTGAAACAAAATTTTGGTCTGGATTTGTACTCTTTGGGTCTGAAATCTCCACCTCTGCATGACACCAACAGCAGGGCTAATGGTCTTAACTCTGTCTGTCACAGTTTATGCAGATCCACTGACGAACCACCATAGAGGCCCGTTATCATTCTACAGGATGGATATTTTAGAAAACATTTGGCAACCAGAGATTAGGGGGCTGTGCCACTCTTTTTGGTTCCTTGTGTATTTGCTGGAGTTCCTTATCCAGGAAAGGGGTGTCGTCACCTTTGTGAAAACCCCCAGTCACACCCCCAAACCACGGAACCAGGAAGCTTTCTTTCAGGCTAAGAAAGCAAGTGAGGGGTGACTGTAAAATAAAAAAATAAAAATTCTGAGGCTTGCTAAAGACAAGGAAGAGTGGATTGGTAAAATATATCCGACCTGCATCACCACAGTGTTTCTCCCCTTCAAAGACATGATCTCAACATGATGGGTTGGGACGGAAACTGTGGCTTTGCAAGTACAAGTAAAACAGAAGACTGGAGGCTCATGTATCCAGGCCAGTTCAAAAGGCAGATGTGCAAAAAGACGCTCGAGGACGCACAGGGAGCAGGGCGACTGCAGAAGCGGTAAACCAACATCCTCCCCCGGATCATACTCAAGGCAGAGGGCATTTCACAAGCTCAAGTGGAGTCTAATAGGAGTCTGTGCCCCCCCCCCAGAAAGGTGCACGTGTGATGCGCCCTTTCACATGATGCCGTTGGTGAGATACTGGAAGCCGTCGTACAGCTTGGTGGTGAGCGAGCGCATGGAGCCGTCCACCATCTGCTCGACCAGCACCTGCAGCTGCTCCTCTGTTAGGTTCATGTGGAAGCGCTCCTTCAGGTTCCGGATGGTGCTGGAGCCGTGGAAGCAGGGCAGCTGAGAGCCTGGGCCAGAGGGACAGACATTGACTCTGTGATACTCATCCTAAATCCACATCCACTGTTTAAATGCCTTGGTTACTCCATATTTTTTTAAACCAATTCAGCTTAAGCATATTACCCATATAGAATTGCTCACACCAGAAGATTTACTCCTAGGACGGGGGTCCCCAACTCCAGTCCTAAAGAGCTACTATCCAATAGGTTTTCTACTCTCCCTGGCTTCTTATGAGTATTTACCTAAGAACAGGTGTGACTCATCAGAAACCTGGTAGGTTAAGAAACCTAATGGACAGTAGCTCTTCAGGACTGGAGTTGAAGACCCATGTCTTAGGACTTGAATGTTTTGAGCCAAGAGTCCAGATTTGTACCCAAGACACTAATTGTTTCCCTTGACACTCTAACCCAGTCATGAAAAGAATGAAAAATGACAAGAGAGACAAGAGCTAATGAAGTCAGTGAGCAAAAAGAACCAAGACAGCAGCCAGCGATGGGTGGATCCTGCAAGTTAAAATGGAAACTAAACAATCCCTTTAATAAACTCTAGTTACCTTGATCCATTTAGCCATTATTTATCATGAAATACAGGAGAGCAGAGTGATCACGGCACGATAACACAAGAGTGTTACCTTGCTGCATGATCTCCACAATCTGGACCACCTTCTCCATGTGCTTGCGTGCGGCGACCAGGCCCTGCAGCATCAGCATCTTGTAGTAATTAAACATGTCGCCATCCAAGCCTCCCATAACCTGAACAAAAGAAAGACCCGCGGTTTGAAGTCTAATGTAAGACTCTTCCTTCCACACCGAAACTCTGCTCATCCAAAACCACTAACACCATACGGTAATGTAGTCTGTTTATGTTGATTCTTATCGCCATGCCAGCAGCGAGGTTTATATTCATGGTGAGAGTAAATGGGTATTAAAACAGAGCAAAGGACGGAAAAGGTAAAAAGTTCAGAGATAACCATAAAAAGGCTACAAACAGTTCAAACAATCTAAATAAGATGCCTAAGATTATCTTTCAATAAATCTAAAAAAGCCTCTGGTGGAACTTTATTAAAAACCTCTTAAATAGTCAAAATGGTACAAGGAGAAGAATACAATATATATATTTAGATAACGGTAAAGGAGAATTATATGTAGGACATGCAGGTGGATCTTCAAGTCTTCTGTGATGTAATATTTGTGTCACTTGTAGGTCGCTTTAGACAAAGTTGTCTGCTAAGTAAAAATAAATGAAAATGTATAATTTATGATGATTATAACACATATCTGTGATTTCTCTAAGTTTTAGTTTAGTTGGGCTCTCGGCTCGGACTCACATCCACGAATTCGCTGGTGAGCTTGAACGCAGACGTCTCAAAGCCCAGGTTGCGGGGGGAACTGGACAGGATGAAGCCAAAGTCGATGTGGATGATGTGGCCCTCAGCGTCCAGGAGGATGTTCCCGTTGTGTCTGTGGAGAGACGGGATGTAAGCGAGACAAATGCAGAACGGATAGGCGGGTAGGACCATCAAAAAGGAGACGGCTAGCAACAAAAATGGAGACGTAGAAATGAGGGGGATGAAGGAGACAGATGGTGCTACAGGGAAGAGACCTCGAGAACAGGGGTGGGGCCACAGGAGCACTGGCCTTAGCTCAAAGCTGATTGGCCCCCAGAGTGCCCCTCCCCTATCACTCACCGATTCCATACATATCATTGGCTAATAAGGTTGGCTACTCTGTATGAATTATGACCCCTAAGTCCCCCCACCTTCTGAATTGGAAGTAGCAAGAGTGACAAATGACAGAAAAGGACGCCGACGGACGCTAACCTGTCCTTGACCTGCAGCAGGTAGCAGATGAGGCAGTAGCCGGCGCAGCTCTGCACGAAGTTGCGCTGCGCGCTGAGGAAGGCTTCGGTGGTGTAGCTGCCGTGCTCCTGCAGGAAGTAATCCAGCAGCGACAGCTGGCTCTGCTTCTTCACCTGGTGCAGCGACACGGCGTTCACCACGGGCTCGATCATGCCGCTGTCCGAGGAGATCACCAGGATCTTGTAGGGCTTGATCCACAGAGGGACTCGCTCCTGCTCCCAGATCGACTGCATAGACAAAAGCAGCAGAATCAGTGATCGTTTCATGTTTATTTACTTCACTAATATTCCATCATATTCTATTTTTCAGGATTCTATTTGTGTACTTTTTAAACTTGCACTGTGGGTACTGTCTTAGGACTTTGTTTTGCAGTAAATGTATGTTAATCTGTGCTCTTCGTACCTTTGCTGCTATATGCACAAGATTTTCCCACTCGGATCAATAATGTTGATCTGATCTGATCTAAACTAATCATATCTTGTAAAATTACAGTCCTTTTTTTGAGATTCGGCACCCGAGAGCTCACCTTTAGCTGGCTCAGCACCTGATAGGCCAGAAGTTCCTGACGAAGGTCATCCCCACACTTGACGATAACTGAGAGCAAGCGCCAGTTGGGGAGGTGCCCATAGGGGGAGCCCTCGCGTATTCGCCTGGGTCATGTGGATGAGGAGGAAGACTTAGCAATCCTTGGCTGCTTTCTAACATATTGACTTGATTAAGTGAATTTTTCCCCACTAAACCCCAGTCAGATGGTTGTAATTTTTAAATGAGCCCCTAGAGACGTCTCGACCGCTGAGACTTCCCGACTCGGCGAATACTCACCGGACTTTCTCCTGCCAAGGTTCTTTGAGGGCCACGGCGGAGGGATCCTCTGGGTCTCTCCTAAATGAGGTGGGTGTGTGGGCCAGCTGTTCCGACAGGCGCCTCCTGGACACACCCACAAGCAGCTGTTTGTACATCGATCTCTGTGGGGACTCCCTCTTAATATCCCCACCCCATTTTTGTTACAACAAAACAAAGATGTTTTGGTGCCTTATTAAAAACAAATTACAATAAAAGTAGAGGATATCATACAGAAACCACACACATTTGTTCTGTCCTACAGTTTGCCGTATTGCCTCAGTACCTGATATCCCCAGCGGCAATGAAGATCGGCTCTTTGCTCTCCTGACTGGTGATACTGTCCACAGAGAACTGTGAGATGTTGTCACAGCTGTTGGTGTGGGTCTCCGGGAGCTGGAACCACAATGGGAGAACTGGGGGGTCATTCTGGCATTGACAATTGTACAGGATCTCCGAAACACACAACCAGCACAGCTAAGATTCAGAGTCTGTGGCGAGCTGCTCGTAGCGAACGGGGGATATCAGCTGCTCTTCTGGATGTCAAAAGGGTACAGATTGATTCCTGCTCGGCCACAATCAATAATGCAACTTCTCATAGACGGAAATCCAGACAGGGGAGCAGAATTAGGGACTACAGGAGTCCTTGACACAGAGGTGCAGTAACCCAGGAGCATTTTAGGGCATGTGATTTTTGTTGTGTGCGATGAAGTTCTCGTTTCTGCTGCAGCAAGGTTAAAAGGGAAGCACAGTGGGGATTTGAAAGCGGAGATTTCTCCTTTGAAAGCTTGTGATTCACGTCACACCATGGTGGTTCACAGGTGAATGACAGTGTGATATGGGCTGTGAAGGTGATGAGTGCTCGTGCTCAAGGAGATCAGGGAAGGCAACAATGGGCTGACTCACTGACTATATGTGACAGTTAACTGGCGTATCTTTGAAGAACCATAAAATATGGTGACAATCAGAAACAGGAGGAGAAAGACGTCAACATCAAAATCAGCATAGCTACCTCCACCTGCAGCTCGCCGATGTCGTCGACGGACCAGGCCTCGTCGTCGTTGTCATAGTTGGGCACGGTGGAGAAGCTTCCGGTTCGCTGCTCCCCTGTCGCTACGCAGTCAGACAGGCTCTCCTCGGAGCGCGTGCAGCGAATACGCGTCTCCGGAATGCGCTCTGGCACACAGGACGTCTCCAGGTTCTCGCACTCCAGCACCTCCACGTAGATCAGGTACGGCGCCTGGGAAGGCCGCACACACGCGCGCAGGCACACGCACACACACACACACGCGCACACACACACACACACACACACACACACAGAGCAACTGTAAACACAAAGCTGGTGTGGCACCAAGCAGCGATACAACTACCAAGCAGGGCTTAACTCAGGCGACATCACATACTGACATCACATACTGACATCACATACGCAGGTGATGTCACATACTTATTGAACTACAACACGAAGACAGGGTGAGGTACATTTCCCAAAAGCATAACTATGTTAGCAACTTACATAGTTGGAAAAATGCAACTGAATGCTTCAAAGTATATAAGTTGCTAATGGCTATAGCAACAGGCAACCAATGGGATTGAGCCAGTTTCCTAACAGAACGAGATAATATTCCCAGTCTGCCCATCACCCTGTACACCAAAAATATAAAGTGCCCCATTTTAATTATATTAAATCAAATGTTTACAACGCGAACAACAGAAACCAAAGCCTCATAAACCCATTTCTCCTGTTAGCATGGTCACAGTCTCGGAAATAAGCTGGCCTGTCCCCTGCCGTCAGAGCGCCCGTCTCCCAGGCACTCCCCACCTTATCCTTGGAGTTGAGCACCACGGCCTGGTTGGGAGGCACCCGCAGCACGTGGTGGTCGAAGGCCGCTGTGGGCAGCCAGACCCGCGCCGGCAGCTTGTGGTTGAGCATCGACAGCTCGGACACCAGCCGCTGGGTCTTCTGCTCCTTGGTGGGCAGCGTGGCCAGTCGCTTGCCGATGCCCATCAGGGACTTGAAGAAATCTCGCTGGGGAGTCAGGCGGGCGGGCTGGGGAGGCAGGTCATTCAGTCAAAGGTTATTAGCAGTACGCTGACCGCACGCAAAAAGCACTGCCAGCCGGGAAAGGGGAAGGGAATACAGCAGATACAGTATTCTGAACATGACCTTCCACCGTGGTCTTCATGACTCACGAGAGCAAAGACAGCACTTATCAGCTCAACAGCCGCCCCCGCTGCTGCAGGCGCAACAGAGAGCACTGGTACTGGTGACTAGAAGACGGCTCTTAATAGCAGCCCCATGAGAGGAAAGCAGCTCATCTATGACTCATGGCAGCATTACCCCAAAAAAACGCAAGCCGCTCCTAAGCCTCAGAATGATCTCATATCCATTTTAGTGTATTTATATCTTATCATGTATTAATCCATTTCACATTTAATTTTTCCCCTATTTGTTAGAGCAAAAAGCAAACGCAGAGGAACCATGGCGGATTACCAAAACTGACAAAACAAAACAGATATGACTGCAGTACCCTGAAAGAACACTAGGTGGGTATACAGGCATGGGAGCTAAAAAGGGGAGGGGGCTTAAATGGAGCCTACAAGCAACAAACATTCTGGGACACACCTATTATACCAAACTTGTGTTTTATCTGTATGTTCCCTTCAGGAATATTATTCAATAAGCAGAAATGTCTGCGTCAAAAGACACTACACACACATGGAGTAAAAAAGAGCTGGAATATAGACAACAGCGGCCCGCAGTTCTCACGCACAGAGGCCGAGCCGTTATGCAAAAAGTGACACTGATGTCAGCAGGACACATACTGAGCAGAACGCAGCGACGAGGCAGGCGTTAGTCAGACGAAAGCTTCTGCTCTTCGTATCTTTGCTTTGTATGGCAAAGCAGCCGTTTGCTGCCAGAGCCCGTGCATGACGTACTGCGATCTGTGTGTCTGTCCAAAGCCCGCCTGGCGCGGGTGAATGCGTGTGGCCCCACCGCAGAAGGACTGACCCCCATCACCAGCAAAAGGAGGATTCATCATCTCTGCTCACTGCATTTTCCCCTCGATCATGTTTATCTATAGAGAATTAACATTTTCACTGTTTGCAGAATCAATCAACAATAAAGCAAAAAAGCACATACTCCAATTTTTTTGCCCACTAAAACATGTTTTTTTCCCCAGTAAATTTATACTATACCACCAACTAAGGCCTTATTTATGTCACGCTATATTCAGGTTGTATCTAAAGTAAAAATAAAAATAAGATAAAACACCCCAAGAAAGGAAAACACAAAATAACATACAAAATAACAATACAGGTTATTAACAAACCGTTATGAAATTCTATACAAGGTGTTTAAGACTGGCTTTTGATATAAGAAACTAGCACCACCTCTGATTTAACCAATGAAAATATGATGTAAAACAACTATAGGAGAACATTTCTCTAATGGAATGAAAACAGCAAATTCAATAAAATGTGCTTTAGTTATACAGGCCCTTGGCACGCGAGACATAAAAACCAGGGTAGCATAGTTTACTTGGTGTAAGCAATCTGTTCCCAGCAACATTTGAAGCCAATTATTACTGTACTACGAACAACCAGGTTGATTTCATGAAGGTTTTCACTTAAACCTAAAAGCATCATGTGTATACGTATCCAAACTAATGAGATGGTCCAGGGTAATTATTGCTCATCTAAAGCCACTCCGGAATTCACTTATCTGATTATTAGACTACAGTCAAACAGGGCGATCCTTATCCAACCTCTCCTTGTCTTTACATTGACAATTATTGGCTGTTGGGCATTATTAGTAGTTATTAGGTCAGTTTCACCCTTGCCTGGCTTAGGCACAAGTACCATTATTACATTTTAACAGGAAAGCAGTATATTTCCTGATAACTATACAGATTAAATATTTGGGGAGTGACGAAACAGTATGAAGTATTTAAAGAAATTGGGAATTAATTTTATCTGGTCCAAATGCAGTGTAATTCCATCTATACAAAGACAGCAGGAGCTTTTCATTGGTAAATGACTGGTTAAAAATCTCTGCTAATTTGTTCATCATTTCTTTAGTGGTTAGCAGCATGTCCTGTTACTTAATATGCAGCATTGATTCTCCAACTCACTCTCCTTTCATCCTGAAGATCAAATTCCAAACCTTTTTTATGGTGTACCAGAGGTTGCTGTCTGCAATTGACATCTTTGTTTCATTAAATCACTTTGCATGCTTGTTCCCTACTTACACTGAACTTTGTAGGTTAGTTACAGATAGTCCCATGAATTTCTCAATAAAGTTCCAGGTCCAGGGTATAGGCAAGTAAATTTCCATTGGGATGGACAAATTAAACACACAAACAAACAACCTACCTATCTTTCTGTCTGTCTGTCTATTTAAGCATGAGAATCATCATTTAACAAACATAAGACATGGTTACCAATACAATTTTCTTTGTACACAATTTTGTTTGGATTAAAGCTATTGCAAAAAAATTTCTAAACGACACAGAGATGCAGAGATACCTGATGCTGATTTCCTGGAGACAAAAGGCATGAGGATTAAGGGCTGTGGCCAAGCACTGATGTTCAGCAAAATTCACTTTAAAACCATGACAGTTCCAGCGGATAATGCAATTACCCAACATCAGGTGGGTGAAACACGTACAAGACCTTCAGTTTTGCCTTTTGGGGATGGTTCTCGCTGTGAGAGTCAACTTCCTGTAACATTTCAAAACAACTAACAACTGTTGAGTTGTCAAATTCTCGTCTTGGCTTGCTTTTTGTTGCTGACAACTTGACTTTTTTGTTTTTCTTACTTTATAAATATTAATCCATCGTAAGAGACTGACCAAGAGTCTGTGTCCTGTTTTGATCAAGAAATCAGAGCTAGATAAGATTTGAACAACTCTGAGCTATTAGTTAAGTTCTCCCCAAGCGAGCTTGATGGGCCGAATGGCCTCCTCTCGTTTGTATAGTTCTTATGTTCAATCTGTAACTGGATTGGGACAGTCTGAAAACATGCAGTCTATGGTCTCGTAAAAGAAGGGAGACCACGGTCACCGATCAACTGAGGCTTATCTTTAGCCACCTAGGTCAGATTAGTCTGTTTGCACAGATTTTCTTACAAAAGAAGCAAAGGTTTTAGTTGCAAAATGAAAATGTCAACTTGCTTCAGGGTAGCTCACTTTCTTCACAATTTTCCATTTTGCTTTTTCTTTGATCCATACAGAGAATTCCTTTGATGAGGCCACCTCCAAAACTGTAGCATATTGCTCATTCTTGTATGACCATACTGAGCGCTTTCACATCGCAGGAACTTTTTTCTGGAACCAAAACCTTTTTTCCAAAACCAGGGACTATTGTAGTGCTTTGGAGGCAGTCCCAGACCCCTTTTTTAGTATCTACTCCAGACTTTTTGTTCAAACACAATACTGTAGAGGTGCTTACAGCAATAATTTTGCTGATTCGGTTGACCACAAGCACCAGCAGTAACTTGGAAGTTCTGGGTAAGTGTGGGGAAAAGAGATGGAATGCATCAATTAATATCTATTGCTTGCTTCTCCATATTTCTGCATCGGAAAATTCAATCGATAATTGATAGACTTTTGTCTAATATCGCCAGTGCTGATGGTGAAACTTGCCAGCACTCATTAGCGGAATAACATTACATTGTTGTTATTCTGTGGAAAAGGAAAGACCAATTTGTTGGCCAGATTTAATAGTGCATTATAAACATGCCACAGGTCGTATAAATAAAATACAAAAAGGCTGTGTCCTGTTTTGATCAAGAACAATCCCCAAGTAACAGACAAATAATGAACAACACAACTTGTTTATCCTCCATTGTTTTGGGCTGGCAAGTGTGAAGTTTAACTCACACGCTTATTTAGCATAAAGGTCCCAGTTCCCGTTGTGCAAGTGACACATGAAAGTGGCCAAGAACTACAAAAGTTCTCGGTCGAGACAGTTGAGGGATTTGCAACCAGTAATCAGATTCCAGAACTTCGGTGTGAAAGCACCCATTTTCATTGACTGAAACATTGCAATGGATGAGGAATGAACAAATCCACGGACATGCTCAAATAGCAGATTTCAATGCTTTCTGGTGAATGTAGCTAGCTGAAGGTACTGAAGTAGGTGTCTTCGCTTTTCATTGTTATTCTCTTCATATTTACTACATGTTGCTGCACCATTTCTAAGGCCATCTCCATCTCACCCACATCCGCAAACTCTCTCGTGTAGATCACCCCTTAGTTGTTATTCAGAGTTTGATGGAGAGAAGCCTTTAGGCCTTCACCAGCCCACATATTGCTATGCAACAAATCATCATCATGTGCCTTCTTACAGCATTCCACCACAAGCTGGCCAAACCACAGCTTAAACCGTCGAAAATGAAGAAAGCCTGGTAACTCGCACATCACATGACAGAGATTCTGTATTTCTGTAATTATGAAATATGCCCAATCATCACTATTTACAGAGGGCATACTGTACATCCATTTTCCATAACAGTCTACATCCTGATCAAAGAGTTGTCTAATTTTTATTTGTTTATTTTTTTAATGGGAGGGGGTTGCAGGGGATCCTGGGGCCTATTCTCTTCCAGGTACCCACTGGGAGGCATTGCTGGTTCACAGAATACTTTTGATGTGACCCTGGCAAATAGGGTCAAAGGGTACGTCGCTCACTCCCTGCCCAATGAAATAACTGTGGAAACACACAGGACAGTACAGTACTGTGGATCCTGTCACTAAGATGGCAAGTCTGGTGGCAAAACCAAATAAAAAGCAAATAAGTTCTCTAGAGAAAATGGGAAACAAGTGCAACTACTGTAAAAGTTAACACTTATATACAGGGGTACTGGTTCACAACCAGTTCAGACCAACAATTCAAAAGATCAGCAGAGAGATAAGGGCTACTGTCTTTTATTTATGGCTGGTCTCTGGTCAAAGTTGAGTCATGTGTCACCATGGGTTCAAAACTCTGCTTAAAAATGCTTACACAGCCCACACCTAATGGCCATCCAATAAGAAGAGTGGGTGAAGGCCAAACCAGCTGGTAGGCACTCTGCATTAACACAGCAACATGGCAAGTAACTAAGCCACAGTGCTACCTAAACCCCAGCGTGGAAACAGAAACTAGTCTCTAAGAAACAGAGCACTACACAAAAAACGAAACGAAAAAGCAGTGGAAAGCTGAAGTAAAGAACACATATGGCCAGTTTCCCAGTCAAGGATTAAGCCTAAGCCTAGACTAGCTTTGAGTTACAATGGTGAATCTCCATT
>JAODJU010000046.1:12782303-12793070 GCA_026776725.1 Gnathonemus echidnorhynchus
GGGGGGGCTGGGTAGGGTTAGGGTATGTTCGCTTGCCCGCTGGCACCAGGCTTGGGACAGTCCGATTCAGCCTCAGAGGTGAGCAGGGGTTCGGAGAGGGAATCCACGGGGGTGAGGGTGATCTCGACCTCCTTATTCTCCAGTAGGGTCTCCAGGGCTGCAGCCGGAGCCTCAGCCTGTGACCGGTTCTCCCTCGCTACCGGGGCCCTCCGGATGACCTCCACCGCGGCTCCGCCCCCCTCCCAGCCGGGGCTCACTACGGTCTTGAGCGGGTGGCCGGCCCCTGGCAGAAGCAGGACAGGGTAGGGCATGGCCTGCGAGGCTGCGCCGGTGGCATTGTGCTGCAGCGTTAGCAGGCGATGGGAGGCACCTCCAGCATCCTCCGTGCCGAGGTCCAGCACCGTCGCGGGGGCAGAATCTTCCTGGATCACCAGCTCCATCACCTCTGGCTGAGGCTGCTGGGAAGGTACTGCTGAGGCAGGGAGTGCCTTCTGGATAACTCCCCCGCTCACAGGCACGGCAGCCGCAGGTGTCGGCGTGGTCGGGGCCGGCTGCGCCATCTCCTCTGGCCGGGGCTTCCTGGGCCGGCCCCGTTTCCTTTTGGGAGGGGTCCCCGCAGCCCCATCAGCGGAAACCGGCTCGGCAGTCCGCTTGGGGGTAGCCCGGGACCGCTGGACGGCCCCAGGTGCCGGCGTAGCCGGGACGGTGACGGCAGGGGGCGGCCTCTCTCTCTCGTGATAGGACAGGCTCATCCCCGAGGGCAGGATCATGACGGGCAGCGTGGTGGGCATCGTAATGGGCAGTGTGACCTTCATGTCTTTGGGCGCCGGAGGTAAGGAGTGCACCGGCAGCAGGGCCTTGTCTGGGCGCCGCGGCAACAGCAAGGGGAAACGCTTCATCGCCGCCTCCACCTGCAGGTCGCGACCCCCGGGCTTCCCAGAATCCGCCCCTTTGGCCTGCTTCTCGGCCGAAGCGGCCTTGCTAGGCGAGGCTTGCTCCCCCCCGTCTCTGTCCTTCTGGAAAAGGCAGACCGCATGTAAATGCTGATTAAACACTAATCAAATGCTGGTGGATTAAGTCATGGCGTTACTGGGCGGTCCGATGACTGACCAACAGATGCGGTACGCAACACTGTCTACATTAAAGTCCTCGTGTTGACATGAGACACCCTTACTGTCAAGACTGTACTGTAAAAACATATGATGAAATTCTGTGTGGCGACTCTCATGTGGAAAAACTAGCAATCTGGGCAAGAACAATCCGCACAGCAGAGATAATCATCAAACATACAAACTGTAACATTAAAGCAGAAGTGAAACATGCAGAATGGGGATCAGTCCTTTCAGTTTGTGGTGCCTGAGGGAAGCCAGGAAAATCATCAAGGAACCCAGTCACCTGAGTCAGTCCGCTACTGTCAGGCTGGCGGTACGCCAGTGGGAGGGGCCAACACATAGCCAATCAGAATGCTGAGCTCTGGGCAATAAACCCAGTCTGTCATCCTAACTGTTTGCACCATCTCTAGTTTCCCCTACTTTGGCTAATACACTTTTTTATCCCCCCTCACCTGGGGTGTGCTACCTGGAGATACCCCCCCCACCCCAAAAAAAAAAAAAAAAAAATCAAGATATGGTACCTTGTTTTCAGAGCCACTCCCCTCTCCATCTGCACAGCCTCCTTTAGGGAGGGCTGGAGTCTTCTTGATCACCTTGTGAGGCTTTGCAGGGCCGCCTGTTCGAAGAGGAGAGGAGCACTGAGTCCGGCTGACTCCGCAGGATGGGGGTCCCTTCACCCGCATGTGTGTCCCTGAGCGACACTAACCTGCCAAGGTGGCAGAGGTGACGAGCTCGGCCTGGCTACAGCGCGGGTTGACGATGTGCTCCTGCACCAGGAAGCGGGCGATCTCCACCACCGTGTCGAAGGAACGCTTCAGGATCTTCTCGGCCCAGTTGCAGATGAGTTCGCACGCTGCCTCCGTCACCTCCTGCTTGTAGGTCTGCACCAACTCCGTAAGCTCCGACTACAACGTTAAAGAGGGACCAGTCCGATGAGCGGCTGGCAGACGGCTGCTGGACACTGCCAGCGGGGCAAGGGCGGACACGGCTGTCGTACCGGATCGTTCTTGAGGTCCAGGCTGGGAAGCAGGGGCATGCTTAGCACGGTCTTCCGCCGGATCCCGCTGTAGCAGTATGTGTCGACGGCAGAGTTAAGGTCCCAACCGTTCTCACAAACAACTGTTAAAACTATCAATGACAGAAGCAAAAAGATCCATCCATCTTCCAACCGCTTATCCTGATCAGGGTAGTGGAGAGTCCTGGTTTCAGAAAGCAGGACTGCGTGCTTAGCCAGGTATCTTGCCGGACTTTAGGTAGCCTCGGCTAAATGTAAGTGGACAGAGATGGAGTCTATTTCAACTGGGGTACCTTAAATCCAACAAGTTATGTCTAAGCAAGAAATCCTGCTTTTTGACATAGGCCCCAGGAGTTAGTGCCAGGCAGCGTAAGGCATACACCCAGGAGAGGATGCCGGGCTATCGATGGGCACAAACACACAAACAGCATGAACGACTGAGAGACACCTAATAGCCCTACTGCATGTCTCTGAACTGCAAACTGGATTACCCAGCATACACGGCGACAACATGCAACCTCCACAAGCAAGGAGGAGAGGCGGGATTCCAAACCACAACTCCAGAAGTGTGAGACAGCAGGGTGAACCACTAAACCACATGCCACTCTAAACACAAACAATCTCTACACAAACATGAGTAAACCAACCCATTCATTCACACAAGACACTATTCTGTACCGTCACCCATATGCATATTTCACAGAAGCTATTTAGGAAACAGGAAAGACCAGCGGATGGGGAGAGGACCGAGAGGATATTTTGACTGGCCCCTCCCACCAAGTCGCCGGGCCTTGATGTTGGGGAAGATGTCCCGGATGATCTTGCCGAAGTTGGCTGCACTGAGTGGCCGGTAATGTAGGTTGTCACAGTATCTCCTGGTGAGAAACAGAGGAATCCAGCTGGAACATCACGACACGCTGGAGAGAAGCATTTAACTGGCATATCAGCGTTACATTACATCTGCATCATTTAGCAGACGCTTTTGTCCAAAGCGTTGTACAAGATTGGCAAACAGCACATTACAAACACAGGTGCTGTCGAGGAGTCGGCTGGGCGTAACTGCGACTGGGCTGAGCTTCCAGTGTATGCCCAGGTATGAGTGTAAGCAGGACTGCAGCAGGAGCTACACAACATCTCCTAACAAAGCAAGAACCTAATCAGGAAATCATATCATTAAGAACAATCAGGGAACGTAGATGTAATGTAACCTAAGAATTAGCCTAGAAATAAGAGTCTGAATGACCTTTGCCCTCAGAAAACTACCCATCGCAGGTGCCCATTTTCCATCACCGTTAACGTCTCTGAGAGACCCTGACGCTCACTTGTACGCCTCGTAGACGTCCTGCTTGGGCAGACAGGTGTCGGCGTGCTCCTCCAGGTGGCTGCGGATCCAGTTGCAAGTGTGCAGCTGGTCAGCCACATTGAAGGAGCTGGAATCGCTGCTGCTGCTGCTTGACAAGAAGAAGATGAGGCAGGAATGTAGAGGAGGCAAAGAGAAGCTCCTGCCTCTTCGCCTGATTCCCCCAGTGCAACTTCACGTTAGCAGATTAAAGAGCCAATTCGCTCCAAAATGAAAAAAAAAACAGATGTTTTACGGGGGCTTATGTGCTATGTCTCCATCCAGGTTATTCTGCCTATCGTATCACTGTGCAGAAGATCTCGTCGGAGTGCTCGTGCTCGTATCTTCTGCGCAGTGATCCAATTGCTGTGTGGAGTTTGGTAGAAGAAAATAGTTCCTACAATAAACTGCTCATTACTATACTATAAGTCTGTAGATTATGTTGAGTAACCGGGTCATGATTTCTGGTGTACTGCTGAATTTTTCAAATGTATATTTCTGAACACACTCAGGGCTACCACAGTCACCACGTCCCCAACTAGTCACCATATCCCCAACTGGCCCCCAGCTACAGGATCCGGCCCCTTCCCGCATCAGAGAGGCACACCTTTTCTCTGCAGCTCCAGGGCCAGACGGCAGCTGCAGGTACAGGTAGAGCTTGTCGTTATCGGAGAAGCGCTGTACGTCCTGCTGTAGAGGGGAAGCCAACTGAGCATGTGCAGACTCTCACTGGCAACAGACAGCACAACTACAAAGATTCGAACACTTACCAGGATCGAGTCCACTTTGCACTGTATCGATTTGCTGTAAACATAAAAACTGCATGAATACAAACAGAGTACAGAGGCCTGCCAAAGTTACACTGACAAAACATACATTTCATCTGAGCAAATGGGGTCAGACAGTCCCTGGACCGGTTTGGGGTTAAGGACCTCACTCAAGCAACCGGCAGTCAAATCACTCTGCTGGCCCTGGAATTTGAACCGATGAAGAAAAGTGTCCTAACCCACTGAACCACACCCAACAGTGACAGGCATTATATTGATTCAATTCAATTCAATTTTATATAGCGCCTTTCACAACAGTCTCGACCCAAGGCGCTTTGAATGGATGTGTAAATTTCTTATGCTCTTATGGATGACTGGTGGATGGATAGATGAATACTACTATTGTTATTAACACTCTCATTATTATTACTGTCACTGTTATTACAGTTTCATTAACACAGGAGTCCTTAAACCAAGTGATTAAAAAATACAGAAAGTTACAGATGCAAACAACAATATTATCACGACGATCTACAGGTGGCAGAGTCCTGGGGACAGTCAATGTGAGGTCAGTGATGGGACAGTCTTACGAGATGTTGCTCTTGAGCTTCTGGAGCAGCATACTGGGTGCTGAGTCGCCCTCGTCTGCACCAAAGCTCTCTCTCCTGGAGGCCACTGACCGCACACCATCTTCCGCCATGGCTTCCACACGCCTCTGTGCCCAACCACATTCAGAGCCCACCGGGCATCAGAATCTGTTAACAGACGACAGTGAAGTGCAGCTTTCAGACACCAGGGGGAAGTCTACTGTGCAGCTTCAGCAAGGCACTTAGTTTGAAATTAATAAATATACCGCTGTAATGAGCTTATCCAAATAACTTTAAGTCTCACTTAATGACCGGATGTCTGTCCGGCTTTTACTAAAACTTTTCATGTCAAGGATGTGGATCCACCATTAGTTTTAAGCACCGTCATCTGCATAAAACGCCAGCACTTATTTTGACTTGAACAGAAAGATACCAATACTGAGTGTACTATGGTGGGAAAATCCAGACAAACATGAATAAAACACAAATATTGATGGTATGTTAATAATGATATCAATATCATAACCTATCATTCACATAATCAACAATAAAGTCTACTAGTAGTTATTTTGGTGTCAGAATGTCTGGAAGCCAAGCAGGAAAATAAGTTAATTCCAAAGATAAAGAAATAATTGATTGATTGAATTAATATCTTTATTGTCACTGGTCATGTGCAACGAAATTAGATGCCAACCCATTACTGAAAAACAATTTTAAACGTTTTAAAAGTAGATTGTTCATTTGGACATTTGGAAATACGGTACTGCTGCATGTTCGCTAATGACTTAAATAATTCCATAGGCTTTCAGTATTTACATTACTTTCTCTTCGTGAGTAACATTGCGAGAGCACATGTTCTTTGGGATGTAAAACACCCAGAACATGCCCCTCCAAATCAATCTGAAATGCTGGATTAAATTTTAATTGAGTTATTTAATAAGTTTAAAAGGCGACTAAGACACTTTTTTGTCCCGTTCACACATGGCTCATGCCTTAAAAGGCCGGTAAAGAAGCGCTCAAGGTCAGGACGGCACTCCGGGGGAGTTTGGGCCGAAAGTGAGCGGACCGTCTGCAGGGGCGGACACTCCCACCTCGGCGGCGTCTCCCCGGCGTCTGGGGAGCGTCTGTAGCGGGAAGCGCGCATTCTTACCGTAACTATGAGAAAACACCAGCGCCCGACTCCGAAGTTTATATATCAGTGGCGTGCAAGATTTTCAGCGTGAAAACGGCTAACAGGCGCCATCCAACTGAACATGTGTCTTTTTAAATTTTTGCCTGGAAATCCAGGGTAGTTCCCCCGACGTAACCAAAGGAAAAGCATTCAGACAGTACGAAACGAAGCATTTTAACACCTTCCACACACACACACGCATGTATACAGCGGTGTTTGTGCGAAACGATGAGTACTTTGTCTAAACGTGTGTGCAGCGGCGCTGCTGACTTGTAACGCTGGCGAGCAGCAGTCTCTCAACTTTTTTTTCCCTCCATGAACATCGTCGCCGTCGTTCTGCATGCTACGGTCATGCGCTTAAATTCACATACTTCCCGCTTTCTTAGTATTTTTCGACGGACCTTTCAAGGGTACCGGGCGTCGATCGCGGTTCTCCTAGACACGTAGCTAGTAAACCGAACCATAAAGTTTATAAACTATCGAGGCTCGCGAAACGTAGCCGATGCAATTACGCCGAGTCTAGCTAAGTCACCAGCTAATAAACACATGTAGCTAGCTATCGTAGGTAGCCGAATATCGCTATTTCATCTTACTGGCTAGCTAGCCAGGCTAATGAAAAGCCGTGTAAGGCTTCGTAGCTACAACGTTTAATTCCCGCAACAGTTCTCGCGAAAACCTCTTACATTAAGTATTCAACGTTAACAACGAATTTCAACCGTATATAAAGATTGTGTATTTAAAAAAAGAAATAAGAAAGTACCTGACTCAAAGATACAGCAAAAATCCCCTTTCAGTTTTTTTATGATTGGACAACTGTGTCATGTCTGCCTGACTACCGAGTAAGAGTCAATTGTGATTGGCGGATTGTCGTCTTACTACTCGGATACTGAGTTTATCTTAAATTCGATTGGTGAAATTTGTTTATTTTCTTGCAAAAGTTTATTGTGATAGGAGATTATGTGCTAATCTGCCCAGTAACGTAAATTAATGAATCATCCATTTTAGTCTACCTAGCAACGTTAACCTAATGGGTGTTTTGTAGAAGCGTTCTCATCAGGAGATATCTAGTGTTTACATGCTGCAACCGTAAACATTTTATGCATATAAATTCAGTTTAGCAAATAATATGGTGTCATTCTGTTTTTTAAAACATGTCACACTTTCCATAAATTTCCTGCTTCACGTAATATAAGGCATAATTACTGCCAAGTATTCAGCTCGATTCAGATTGAAGGCTTTAAATCCCACATACGGAATCCTTGAGTAAAAGATCTTAGGTGGCTATATTTTAAAATAATCTTCTATTTTTCTATGCATGTATGTGAATTATTTAAGTAATATCTTTGCCAATTCCTACTGCCATACTTCTGCTACACACTCACGCTTGAAACAAAAACCTCCATATCTTCCAATGTCCCACAATACACTTTGCCAGTCTTTAACATGGCTGCCAACATCCGTAGTTTTAAAAGACCAAGTGACATAATTTCCGCCAGTTTTCAAAATGGATTCTAGCGGAATGAAGCTTAGTTTTTGGGAGAATGGGCCGAAACCCGGTCAACTTTATTCATTTCCAGGGAATAGCAGCAGTACAGTACCTGGATGTGGACCAGTTCGCCATACATTGTAAGTACATCTTCTCACATTTATTAAATTTCTTCTTGGAAAGTGTATTTCCAGTGAACATTGTATGACAGTTTCGTTTTCCCCTAACTGTGCTGTATCATCATGGTGGAAACTAAACAATTGGGACGTCGGGTGTTTTTATATTTGTAACATTTAACGATGCCTATTATTAATTTCTAATTTTACGTTGTATTCACAATATATAGTTCTAATGTACTTAATATTTATGATTTTAATGACTAGCTAGCTGCAGACTGCGTACCTCCGTTCGTTTTATAGCCATCTACCCTCTGCTTTAAAAAGTAGTGTAAAAGGTTGCATCTTTAAACCATGGTCACATAAGGCGATTTTGTATTGAAGAATTGGCCCTAACACCTGGTAACCGCTGTGTAGGTCTGAGCAGAAGTTACATAAAGCCTGATATTCTAATAGTCATTTCCATGCATTTTCCATCACTGACTTTGACTATATAAACCATTTGTTCAATCGATATGCCACCGGAGTATATTGTGTGCGTTTAAGACTCTTTTTTAATGAAAGATTAACGTGAAACTCGAACTATATTTTAAGAGTCCTTCCTTTACAAATTGAACACCCATAGGGGTGTAGAAATTTGTTCTTACAACTTTAATGTTTATATTGACAGTTAAAATAGATTTCTGTGCCATAGTAAACCATATGTATACATATGATCTTTTGTTTAAAGTATTTGTATAATAGCAAAGAGTATTAAAAATGGCATTAATGGTCACTTTGCAGAAACCCGATGGTAACAGGTACGTCTGTACTGGGCGTAAAGTTTACTGGTGGGGTGATCATTGCTGCCGACATGCTGGGTTCCTACGGCTCGCTGGCCCGCTTCCGCAACATCTCCCGCCTGATGAAGGTCAACGACAGCACCATCCTGGGTGCTTCTGGGGACTACGCAGACTACCAGTACCTGAAACAAATCATTGAACAGATGGTGTAAGTCTGGTGTTACTACAGTTAGAATTCCCTTATCTCGCTGACGCTTTTATCCAAATCAACCTACCAGTGAAAGCAGGGTCAGAACTGGAGCAGTTGGGGCGTAAGGGCCTTGCTCAAAGGCCCAATGGTAAAATCAGTCTGCCGACTCTGGGATTTGAACTAGCAAATCACAGGCACGGCGTTCTATTCTGCTGAGCTGAACTACACACTTGTTACTAGCTTTCTAAAAATGTGGTACTGTTTAAGTACATTTGCACTGTATCAGAAGTCACCGTTACTCTTGAGGTTTGATGTCCGATCCTTCATGTTTGGAGAAGCTAATGGAACGGACGAATGTGTGTCTGTAAGCAGGAGTGTATCCACAGGCTATCGCCACTCATGCGTCGTTACTTGTATGTACAGGATCGATGAGGAGCTGTTGGGTGATGGTCACAGCTACAGTCCCAAAGCCATCCATTCCTGGCTGACTAGGGTGATGTACAACAGACGCTGCAAGATGAATCCCCTGTGGAACACTGTAGTCATAGGTGGATTTTACAATGGAGAAAGGTGAGAGGAAGCGTGGCGTCCAATATTCATCAAGTTCATACTTGACACTAATGGAGACCCGTTAAATGAAACTGTAGATGTGACTAAGGGAGATGATTTCCAGTTTCTCTTGTTTGTCCCTAGTTTCCTTGGCTATGTGGACAAGCTGGGAGTGGCCTATGAGGCTCCCACTGTGGCAACAGGGTTTGGTGCCTATCTGGCTCAGGTAAGCAGACTTGGCATTGGCTTAGATAGCAACAATCAACAATATTAATGATACTATCATTGTAACACAAAAATCCTTAGATACTTTTTTTGACATTGTCCTAACATAACTCTTTTTTTGACGGACATGTTGAAAATTCATTCATACATACAAAAAAAAAACACTCAACATTTTTGTTTATACTGTTGTGTATACAGTCCAGATGAAGTGCTAGAATTGTGCGTATGTGATTGGCCTGTTGCTTTGCAGCCCCTAATGAGGGAGGTGGTGGAGAACAAGGTGGAGATAACAAAGGATGAAGCAAGAGAACTAATTGAGCGCTGCCTCAAAGTGCTGTATTACCGTGATGCTCGCTCCTACAACAGGGTATGTCTGTCAGAAGAGCTTCTCAGAGCAAATCACCACCAATTCACTAAACTCCATTGTATATTGATCAGTCACGACAGCTTTGGGTAGCCTTGGAAGGCTTCTCATTTTTAATGCCATAGAATTGCTGCTGACAACAGACCCATCTTATGGTTATCGATGCCACATATTTATCATTGATTTGTGAATGTTTGTCTGTATATAAATGACAGTGTGTATTACTAGCCCATCAGCATTTTTGTAACATTTTTATTTCAGCATGAAATTGCCATTGTCACGGAAGCCGGGGTAGAGATCCTTGGGCCTTTATCATCGGAGACAAATTGGGAGATTGCCCAGATGGTCAGGTAGGATGTCTTTCTGACTGCATGTGGATTCTAGAGTTATGATAAATAAATACCAATTCTTTGGAATAGGACAAACTATTAATCAGAGATGGTGACTGTGAAATTGTCTGGATAAATCATTGGTTGTATAAGAACCTGGTGCAGCATTTTGAAAATCTAAGTTCTATGTTTCAGCCCTTTTGAAATTCTTTCATCTGTTTGAATTGCAGTGGCTTCGAGTGAATCCTGATTGGCTGTCATGAACACTCTCCTTATTCACCCTCACTGTAATGTTCTAACTCCCTCACTATGTAATCAGTTTAATCTTTTGTAAAAGGAAATAAAATATGTACACTTTAACCACTGTTGGGTCATCCCTACATAAAGCAGCTTTCCCTTATTCACTTTTGTTTTTGAGAGCAAAGTTTATACCGATTTAAAAACTTTAATTCTGGAAAACGTTCCTGAAGATGGGGCAAAGACTACTGCACCATATGAGGGCTGGGTATCGGCACTGCTTTCCCGAATTCATTTGATTTAAATCAATACTGATTGTGACACCCAAAAGTTAGTAATTCAGTGTATCCTAATGTTTATTAAATTCAGTTAAAGCAGCATGCCACATGCTAGTGTTTTGGTGTTGTCTTTGTATTTTAACCGTATTTTTGCATGTGAATTCGGACCATCGAATTTTCGATGCATATTTCCAATGCATAAATATTCAATGTTAGAATT
>JAODJU010000046.1:12805809-12823974 GCA_026776725.1 Gnathonemus echidnorhynchus
TAAATATTATCCACGGGTACTCACACTCCTTAATTATAAAATCCAAAATCGCAAAATCTGGCAACACTCAAGTTGGATGGAGCCGGAAAGCGGTTAATTAAAAAAAATGTGACGCGTCGATTAAAGATATTGATGTCGACGACTATGTCGACTACTCGTGGCAGCTCTAAACAATTCCCACACATTTATAAATGAATTCTTGCTGTAGTTAGCCTACGGGATACAAACTGGACTTGTGAACAAAAAGAACTAAGGATTCAACACCATGCAAAGACCCACTAAAAGAAAGAAGAACAAAGAGTTTGCAGCCCAGCTGGTGCCTGATGGCAAAACATTTGGCAAATTCTCTCTGCCCGAACAGTCCCACAAGTGCCACATGAACTGTACACTGCGAATACTCAGTTACGGTTAAAAAAAAAAAGTCTCACAAACATTTAAAAAGTTACTCCCAAACACTCCGAGTGACAGTAAAGGGGTTAAAAATGTACAGTATACTATAAAGCCCAGATCAATGCTGCTGACAGGAATCTCTGAAGCATTACAACATTAGAACGATTCATAGTATGATAACATGCAGAGTGAAAATCCCTCTCAAGCCTCAAGGATGGTTTGATTTCTTTTTCAGGACCAAGTGATCAGCTCTCCAGCAGTTCCGGTACAGGGGACCATACCTGTGTAGAGATGAAATGGGCAGGTCCGATAGTGCGCCCTTCTCTGGAGACCACCTGCAGAGGCTGGAGCACCTGGGACACGGTCAGTGACCCCAACATTCCGGGGCCCCGTGTCAGGATCAGCTTCTGGCCTGAGGTGACCTGAGGGGTTACGGAGGACACCAGCGAAGATGTACTGGATGGGGCTACTATGGAGCAGGTCAGAGAGACAGGAGCTGAAGAACAAGCAGTGGGGGGGGGGGAATGGCAGAAAAGGTCAGAGGTCACATCCACATTGAAGAACCTGAGTAATTACAGTCAGCTTGACACTCAAAGTTTTAATTCCTGTTTAATGGATGGATATTAAACAGAAGAATCATTGAATGCTGATCTATTAAAACTCTCCAATATTCTGTCCCCTATTGAAAGTCTACGTTGCTCAACATCCTGGTCAGATTAGACACAGTGTAAAACTAAACTTTTTTCCACAATCAGTTTGACAGAACGTCAGCAGCTAAAATACAGAGAAAAATCTCACTGACTTGCATTGCTGGGAAGCAACGTGACAAAAGACTTTATTCCTTCGCTAGAGGACGAGGTATCGGCAGGCGCCTCAGGGGCCGAGACGACGGCAGACGGGGCGGCCACATCACCAGCAGGAGGTGCTATAAAAAGGCATGGGGGGGGGGTGGACAGGAAACTCAGGTGAGCTAAACAGATAAGCAAGCCACACTTCCACAAATCTCGGGAGTAACACAGGTACTGAGGCATTTTTAAAAGGCAGCATGGGAAACCCAAAGTGCACACTGTGGGGTGTGTGGGTCATGTGACCACTCACCTACATCCACGCTGCTCTCCTCAAAGTTCATTTCTTCATCATCCACATCATCGTTCACCTGCTGCCAGGGTTCCAGCTCCTCCTCCTCACACTCCATGAACAGGTCAGAGTCCGCCATTCTGCTGGCAAAAGTCGCTAATTGAAACGCTTTTCCAACTATATACACGCTCATTTATTCAGCAGCCGCTTTTACCCAAAGCGATATAACGTTGAGGAATCAGGAAACTCAGGGTCAGCTGATGCCTGGAGCTCAGGGGCCCAACGGTGATGTCACTCTGCCGACACGGAGATTTAAACCAACGACCTTCTGATCAGAGGCATAAAATCCTAACCCACTGAGTTACACACGGACACAATCTGCCGCCACAGAACTGTGCATTTTATATTTACTTTTATTTTGCAGACAATTTTGTCCAAAGTGATGCTCAAGTGAGGCAGACAGTACATTACGAACATACAGAGGTCAAGAAGTAAAACTAGGCGAAAGTGCAGCTAAGCGTTGGGTAAATGGCCACGTCTTAATACAGCTAAAGTGGTAGGTGTGCCCATAGGTTTTTTGGTAATATATCATGTTTAATATTTGTGCAGTAAATTAATGCATTTATTAGGAAAACCACCAAGTTGTTCACTATCAATGTTCAATATCAATGCTGGAAATGTGCTTGTTATTGTAAAAAGTTTTCTATTTAAAATTACTATTTTATTGACAATTATTACTGTATCTACTATTTATCATTAGGGCATTTATTCTGTGCCAAGAATGTTTCAAGCTTTATACAACTAACTGAAGAGAATATACTGTGTACAGTGTACCATCCATTCCCCCAACCACCCAACTATCCTGGTCAGGGCTGCAGGATGCCAGTCCATCACAGGGCACACACACTTACACACTGATATAATTATACACTACAAGCAATTTCAGATGCCATTCAACTTAACGGCATGCATTTGGACTACGGGACAGAAGAAATCCGTGCAACATGGCAAGAATAATTATTAGCAACTATAAATATTGAAAATACTATTTAGAAAAATGCACAAGAAACATACCAGCAACTAATTAAGCAACACTGACAATTTAGAACTTTATGACACTATGCACTGAATATGTGAATTCTTCCAATGCGTCACAAGTTACTTATATCACCAGGTTCGTTTTTCAATAGGCTTAAACTGTAGCAAAGATTCTGCCCTTTTAGTTGCCTTTTGCCTAATGCTAAAATGTAGCAATCTGAAAAAGCAACATCAACTATGTGTGCTTTTTATAATTAAATATTCACTATGGAAATGTTCGTAACATTATGATGATCTTATAGGATTTAAGTACAATCGTTTGTGACTATCACGTGACCATTTTTCTTACTTGAACACTGCATGCAACTACAAACGTTTACTACAAGCACGCAACGCATTTGTCGAATTAAACCACAATTAACATATAATGAAATGTATACCCAGTCTTGGAACAATCTTAGAGATTTATCTGCATTTTTGTTGTTCGCTTAGACACTGCTTTTTAAATCGGTTACATTTTCTATGGCTGCGTGTTAATGGCGAGTTCACATGCAACAAACACACACTTCCTGTAAGGCGCAAAGAACTGTAGCTTCTTGCTAACCTAAATGGAATGCCTCATTGTAGCGCGACGTTAGCATTACACTTTTGTTGCACGAGTTTTGCACTTTTTGACTCAAATACGCCACCTTAGGATAATCCACAAAACGTTCATGTATAACACTCACCTTTTAAACTTATGTTGAATATTTATAGTCAATGCATTTATAAATTCAATGCAATTCTTCGAAAATCAACGTAAGCTTATACAACAACTGAAAACAAATTACAGCACAGAGGTGGAGACGTTTTTCCCTCTTTCTTATTCGTGGAGACATCTATACGCGTCATTTCCGTTTTAATATAGCACTTTCTAATTGGTTGCGATTTTCAAAATGGGCGGAGCAATTACTTGCGTCATTAAAAAATGCCACGCTTATTTTAATTAGCTATAGTCATTTTTGTTTAAAATCCTATTAAATGTATTATGAATTGTGCAATAGTAGTATACAAACACTTTAATGATTTTCAAAACAAATATACATACATATATAAAATCAAGACACTAGCATTTTAGTTGGAGTATTATCATGTTGGTGAGATTTTTGTTATGTAACATTTTCATGATATGTGAAAATATAAGTAGGAAAATAATTAGTCAATTTAGTCATTTTTACACACTACCAGTCACATTTTCTGTATGGAGTTTCCTGTTAACTAGCCTAATTTTTCCGCATAAGTAATTAAACTTACACTTTCTTAACATGACAACTCGTACATGTCAAAATCTTGAATCCAAAGAAACCAAATACCTGAATAAATTAAATGCTGCTAAATACTACAGATTTGGTATCCAGAACCGGTTTTAAAAGTTGACTAAAATATATTAGGGGTGAGATTCAACTGTAAGAATTTTAGGCTATCCAGCTCTGTTGGTTCAAAGCTTTCAATCCATCCATTTTCCGTTGCAATTACGTATTTGACGATAGAAGTCAGTGAATACAATTAAAGTCTGTTTTGTTAGAATTTTCATTCCCACAATGCAATACGGCAATCAAAATTATACCATCACCAAAAGAGCAGACTGATTTCTTCCAAAAATATTACTGACATTACACATTTTCGTGCCCTTAAGCAGAGATTCAAGGTCTGAATGGTGGATCGTCAAGGATTGTCACACTGCCCCCTACCTATGAGGAGGGTCAAGGCAAAATTGTTGGCCCTCCAAAGAGGAAGACATGCACTTTGCAGTCCTGGCATCTGCATTTTTCTGCTGCCTGTAGTGCCGCACTTTGGCTCTTTTCTTGGGTATGCGGTGTAATTAGCTACATTACAAAGTTAAGGTATATTCCCAAATATGACACAAACCTTTAACTGTGAAGCCTCCCACGGCATAAATATTACACACTACTCGTCAACAAAAAGTTGCGCAAAATGAGTTGTTTAATTTTACAGCACATTACACACACACACATATCGTTCCAAATAAAAATAATACAATTAGGCTTACAATTTAGCATATATTCGTGGATAATTTTGCACAATATAAATGCGGATCTACCGCAATATTCATGAAAAATGACTCGGCATAATCTGCACGTAAGCTGGGGGAAGGCTGCTGCTAAACCAGCTTATTGCATTTCTTATACCTAATCATAGCTGTCAAGGTGGATGACTGAACAGGGTCATAACGCTGTCGAAAGGCTAGTTAAAGAGGCAGGTCTGTATCAACCGCGTACGTACTCGCATGATGTGGGAAGGCGTGAACTCCAGCGAACTTCGGATGTACGGCATTGCTGCTCTGACAGCTATCGGTAGGTTATGTCACATGGATCCTCTGTTTCTTCACTTGATCTTAGTAAACCGCGTCTGTGAAAACGTATATTTTAAACAAACACGTTATCCTGTTATATAATGCTACTAATCTAAAATGTTACATATATGCCACAAAAATATTATTATTAATAATATTAATCCTAATAATAATAATAATAGATATGAAACAACATAGACTATTTGAGTCTCATTCACTGTTTTTCACTGGAAATTTCACTGTTCAACCCCATAATTTTGCTTCGTGGCTATGTGCCTGGTGGGACTTGTTCACCTTTGTGGCCCAGCTGGGAGCTCCATAGTAGGGCCACCTGTCCAGCCTTAACTCGCTGCTGTGTGCAGGGAGATACTGAAGCTCTGAGTTTGACTTAGTATTGGAATTGCTAGAATGGCCAGACCTGCGGCCCTGTACCTCTGTGCTTAAACCCAGGTGTTGCCCTGCTGAGGAAGTGGCTGGCCGGTGGCGTGTGCCGCAGCAAGACTCTTCTCCATGGAAAAACCGTACTGATCACTGGGGCCAACACAGGCATTGGCAAGGAAACAGCTAGAGACCTGGCAGGCAGAGGTAGACGGCATATTCAATATTTTACTGGGGCAGAACCATAAATATTGCACATTCAAATTATACCCCCAATTTTATACGTATGTGGTATTTCTTCCTGTATAGTTTGGCTTTCCGCTCATAATTTTACCTCTTGTTCTTTTACAATGATGATTTTTTTGTAGCATTGCTTGATAGATAGATAGATAGATAGATAGATAGATAGATAGATAGATAGATAGATAGATAGATAGATAGATATACTTTATTAATCCCAATGGAAGCTGCAAATTTACAGTAGCTGAATACACACATTTAAACAGTAAAAAGCCATTTAGACATTAATAGACAGTGGACCTGTATCACAAAGTCAGACTTGTTGCTGAGCCGGATACCTTGTCAGATTTAAGGTGCCCTGGTTTAAATGGACTTTGTTCTCTTACATTTAGCCCAGTCTACCTAAAATCTGACAAGTTATCCGGCTCAGCCAGAAATCCTGCTTCATGATACAGAGCCAGTAACAATGAATAATAGACAAAAATGAACAGTAACTGTGCAAAGATTGTTAGGGGAACAATAATGCAGAATCCCATTGTAATGGCTCAGAAATAAATATGATTTAGTAGCAATAGTAACAATGTTATTATTGTGCCTTGTGTGGGCAATTAGTAATAATAATAATCATAATCATAATACATTTTATTTATATAGCGCTTTTACAAGATCTCAAAGACGCTGACATAGGATAAAGAAAACAAAACAAAAACATCAAAATATTACAGACAAGGAAGGTTAAACACTTGAGAAAACATAAAAATTCTAGCTTGGTTTTGAAATCTGAGACCGAGATCGACGGACAAATAGCAGTAGGGAGGGAGATCCAAAGTGGGGGAACTAAACGGAAAATGCGCAGTCACCTTGAAGTTTGTGGGGGGGGGGGATGAGGAGAGAGCCAGAAGAGGAGGATCTAAGATTGCAGGGAGGCTGGTACGGGAGAAGCAGTTCAGAAGGGTATGATGGGGCTTGGTTATTAAGAGCTTTGAATGTCAGGAGAAGTATTTTTAAGTGGATGTGTTCTTTAATAGGGAGCCAGTGCAGGTCCTGAAGTATGGGAGTGATGTGCTGGAGTTTCTTGAGAGAGCGACAGTGAGTAGTGAGTCGCAGTAGTGAAGACGGCTAGAGGTAAAGGCATGAATGAGGGACTCGGCAGCTGAGTAAGAAAGGCAGGACCTAAGGCAGGTGGTGTTGCAAAGGGGGAAGAAAGCTGTGTTTACTGTGTAATGCATTTGTCATATGAGAGGGTTGGGTCAGAGTTGACACCAAGGTTGTAGATCAGAGGAGAGGAGATGGTGGTGTGGTCCCATTTGCAGATAATCGGGCTAATTTTGTTAAGTGTGTATTTTGTCCCAATGACAATTAATTCCATCCTATCACTTAAGTTTTAGATAATTTTTGCTCATCCATAGTTTGATATCAAAAAGACAAGAGCGTGATATGGTGAAATAAAAGCAAGATGAATCTGGAATGTATAAAAGTAACTGCTGAAAAATGCAATGCACGCCGTTCTTAAATGTGAGCTGTCGGATTGGTCCAGGGGCTCGCGTGATAATGGCTTGCCGGGACCTGAGCCGAGCAGAGAGAGCAGCGGATGAGATCCGGAGGTCTACTGGGAACAAGGACGTGGTGGTGCGGCATCTGGACCTGGCGTCACTCTCCTCTGTGCGCCAGTTTGCCAAGCGCTACACCCACAGTGAAGAGCGGCTCGACATCCTCATCAACAATGCCGGTGAGTGAGGTGAACTGGTGGCATTAGTCTGGGTTAGTGGGTGATGAAACTGGACCTGTCATCAGAAGGTTGCTGGTTTGAATCCCAGTATTGGATTAGTGATGTTATCACTGAGCCCCTGAGCAAGGCCCCCAACTGCCCCAGGGACTGTCTGAACCTGCCTTTTCAGTTGTACGTCACTTTGAATAAAAATGTATGCGAAATAAATACAATATAATTGGTTGAGTTCAACTTGTGACTATGCAGTAATCTAAATTATCATAATCAGTATGTGACAACTATATATTGGTGAGTAACTAAAAGGCAAGAAACCATTAATGTCCATCCATCTTCCATACTTGCTTATCCAGTACAGGGCTATGGTGAGCCTGTGGTCCATCCCAGTAAGCACAGGGATAACCCAGGACAGGATACCAGTCTGCGGTTCACTCAGTCTCACATCATCCTCCTCTCTGACACAGGAGTGATGATGTGCCCCAAGTCTCTAACAGAGGATGGATTTGAGACACAATTTGCAGTCAATCACTTAAGTCATTTCCTGCTGACCACGCTGCTCCTGGAGAAGCTGAAGGGCTGCATACCCAGTCGTGTCGTTACTGTGAGCAGCATGACCCACAAAGGCGGTGAGGAGGGGGGGCAGAATCCAAAGGCGTCTCCCCAGTTTGTACACAAGCAGTTTGGATTAAGTGACGCATGAACGATACATCTGCGGTTCCCTTTTAACCCCCAACACCCGGAGATCTTTTGTTCCTTTGCCTGCATGGCTACACCCTCTGCTTCCTGAACATACCCGGGTGTTGAACATACCGGTAATTGCTTCCTCTGTGAAGTGTCCTTGGTTTGATGAAAGGCGCTATATAAATTAAAATTCTTGTTGTTGTTACCCATGTATTTATCTGGTGCCTCTTCCCACAGGGAAAATCCACTTTGAGGACATTAACTTCAGTGAGACACCATACAACCCCTTGACCAGCTACAGACAGAGCAAATTGGCCAACATTCTCTTTGCCAGGGAGTTGGCCCGCAGGGTTAAAGGTCAAGTCATCCTAGTCTTGAACTCTATGTGTCTCGTAATACTATCTATAAAATAACCCACATCGTAAATCAACAAGATAAGCGTCTTCGTAATAAGTATTTAGGGAAATTTCTGCAACATTCCATTATGCTACCATCTGAGCATTGATATTTACATTTATTGCTTAAGAGACACTTAAGCAATGTAAGCAATGTAAGTGAAGCAAATAGCAAGTCAGAAACATCTGTGCCTTTGAGGAGTTGACTAGGCGTAAGTGCAGCTAGGCTGAGCTTCCAGTGTTTGCCCAGGTAGGTGTATAAGCAATTTTGGAGCAGAAGCTACACAGCATCTTTCAAACAAAGCAAGAACCTAATAACCTAGGTTCTTAACCTAATAAGATTAAGAACGTTCAGGAAATGTAGTGCAGGATCAGGCTAGTTGAGGAGTTCCTGGAAGAGGTGGGTCTAGAGCATCTCCTGAAGGGCATTGCTGTAACATGGGCATTCCTGCTGTTGTTTTTTGTATAGGACAGTGGTTCTTGTAGGGGGGGGGGCCTGATAATAAAATATGATAACAGACTACAAACAATGTTACCTGCCAAGTGGCATCAAAAACAGGTTTTAAAAATTTTAAAGTATATGCAGAAAATCTTCTGCCTCATCCCCAGTATTTGACAGCAGCTTCCCGGATGGGTCACAACCCACAGGTTCAGAACCACTGGTCTAGGACATTAACTAACGACCAGTTTTTTTTTTTTTGACAAATTGGTGTTCTGGGTGCAACGATGGTACCCAGCCATGTTTGACAAATTGAGAATATTTCCAGAACACACTCTGTTCCCTGTGCCCTCCCCCAGGGAGTGGCGTGTCATCGTTCTCCCTGCACCCCGGGGTGATTCGCACGGAGCTGGGTCGCCACGTGGGGAGCAGGCACCCCCTGTTGTTCTGCTTGCTGTACCTCCCAGCCGTGCTCTTGCTGAAGACCCCCAGAGAGGGCGCCCAGACCTCCATCCACTGCGCCGTGGCTCAAGACCTGGAGAAAAAGTCCGGCTGTTATTTTAGGTACAGTACGGTAGCTCTTTTCACATTGAGATAATAGTCAACTGGCAGAAGATTCATTACGAGGACACTGGCAATAGATGCGATAATTAGCCATATACCATCATAGAAATACATCAATCAGCATAGACTATCTCATCATTGTCCCAGATTTGCTACTGTTTGTTAGAAAATGTCAACCTGGCAGAACAGTACTCTGCTTTTCATATCAATACCCTGCCACTTTTGGAACAAATTACATCACTGATTTATTACAATGTCATGAAGACCCTTTTGTCTAGATGTACTGACTAAAGGTGGATGAATTTAAATTATATAACTGCATATATAGTGTTGTTGTGGTTGTCTACTAAGCACTCTTTTTTCCCACTCCTCAGTGACTGTACGGTAAAGGAAACAGCCCCGGAAGGAAAGGATGACCTCGTAGCTCTGAAACTCTGGGAGCTGAGTACCCAACTTGTAGGGTACGCGAAGGACAAGTGAGCACCCCCAGGACCTCGTCTGTCCTCCCAACCTGCAGGGGGCGCCCATCGACTTCTTCATCAGTCAGATGTCACTGCTCTTCCTGCACATCAGTCTCAAGGAATTTCTTAGCACCCCGATGGACTAGCTTTTATATTTAAATCTTTCAAACTTGTTGATTTATCACAGCTGGTCACAAACGAATAAGTACATTTCCAGTAACCTTCTGTGTTATATATACTGTATATATGCTGTGGGAGACTTTGCTAAAATTGCATGCAAAGTAAAGCTATCAAAACGTGCACCTGTGGACCAATGGCACAGAGAAACAAACCAGGGTGCCAGGCAGTCTGGCTCAGCCTAAGTATGGGACAGGATGACGCCTTCAATCTGTGGATTTATCTGTGCATGCCGTCTGTTTTCCTACATGCTTTGATTGAGGACTTTAGAGTCTCAGTTTTGCGTTTAAAAACATTCTTCTGTGTGACATAAAAATAAAACCTTAACCCAGGAAGTATGATGTGTGTTTTGTTTCATACTCACATATTCAGCATCCCAGTCTCCATATCTGCCACTTTCTGATGTTTCTTACAGTGATAAAAAGGCATGTTCCATCTTGCAGATATATGTATTTTTTCATTCTGGAAGCAGCTATTTAAATGTTTTTCACACAGTTCTGCTGCTTGTTCCGTGAGGTACTTAACCTAAATCTTTCTAGTAAAAATAAAAGTATATTTTTACCTATAGGTAGGTTAAAAAATCTGTTTTGGACAAAAGTATCAGATGATTTAGCATTTTATTTAGGTATATATTTGTTACAAACGTTTTTCGTTTGCCATCATAAAATCACTAACTAAACTGTCAGCTAACATTTATATGAAGTCTTTTATAGTAGCTGAACATCTATGTTGATTCCTAAGGTTTTGGTCCCAGTTTAAATGAAGGAAATCTGTAGCTTACTCTGTTTCTCAGTGTTTGTGTTAACCAACATGTTGCATAACTTGTCTTAAACACTTTTCATTGTAATTGAAGATTTCAGATTACCTCAAAACTGCACATACACATCCCTGCAACAGGAGCGCTTCAGTGTTTACCCACATTTTTTCACACCTTAACTGAAGTTAGGTATTTGGGTGTCAGTCCTTAAAATGTATCAGAATACCCAGAAGGCAGTTGGAGGAGTCTGACCAACCCTGTTCGCATTTTGTTGCACATCCCCTAGAGGGCAGTAGGGTCAAATCAGTCTGCATATTGCTTCAGTGTGTTCCATTAGTTACAATGAAAGACACCTGTCCAACATTACAGTCCGATACACTTGTGCCTATTGAGACAAGAATTCTGAGAGATAACTTTTAGTCTGCATTTAACTACACAGAGAATTATAAATGATGATATAGAACCACATTTGTTATGCCTACACAGATTTAATTATTCTAAAATTATTTTGCAATAATTGAGGGCGGAGCACATGAAAGGACAATACACAAATATCACTCAAACTTCAACGGTGAGATTAACGAAGCCTTTTTACACATTGTATAAGTTCTGGTCAACACTGGCACCTATGAATTCTACATACATCATGTACAGTATCTCAGCTTATTTCTAAAATAAATAAAATCACATGAGTGATACAGAACAGCGCAGGTTAAAACAATAACAATTAAAAAAAAAAAGAATGAGAGGGAAAAGTATGAAAATGGAAACATTACCATGACACAATTATTGACACAATTTTAATGCAAATCACTTTTGGGGGAAAAAAACCAACTAGCTTATCATTGCAATGAAATTAGACTCACCTGTGATAAATATTCAGTGTTCATATTACTTGAATTACCCAATGAATCACGGCCCTAAAGCTTAAAAGGGCCACTTTCAGTCCCTGTTCCTTTTTTAAAATGGTAAAGGCAAGATAGCTATCTGGGAGCTTCAGAAATGTTATTATCACAGAGAATTAGAATTCTAAAGGGTACAGGGCTGTCTCAAAAGGCCGTGGCATCCCTCTTTCAATAGTTTGCAATGTCAGCTGCGCATGGGACTGTCAAGAACCTATCGGGACGCCATGGAAAGAAGAAAATCGATCAGAGTAGTGATTCCCAATTCGGTCCTCGGGGACTTGCAGACAGTCCACGTTTTTGCAAAAATGTGGGCTGTCTGGCAGAGAGCTGGGAGGGAGCAAAAATGTGGATCGTCTGGGTGTCCCAGAGGACCAGGTTGGGAAACACTGGATCTGAGAATCCTTTGAAGGTGGTGCGAATTGTGGAAGAAACGCCACATAAAACATCCACAGAGCTTAAGGCTGATCTGGAGCAGTATGGTGTGTTAGTTTCATCCCATACAGTACACTGAACACTAAAGCAAGGAGGGCTTTTTGTACAAAGGCCACAGAGGAGACCACTGCTGAAACATTACTGAAGCATTTTAGCAAAATGTGCTGCCCTGTGTCAGAAAACTCGGTTTGACTGGTAGATCATGGGTCATCCGGTAGGACAGTCAACCAAAACACACATTCAAAAGTATAAACAAGGGGCTGAAAAAGAAAAAAATACTCCCTTTAACTGGCCAGCAATGAATACTGATCTCAAATTCAATTGAAAATCTTTGGAACGCGCTGGAATCTGCAATCCTGTAAGCACTGAAGAACTGGAACAAATTACAATTAAAGAGTGGGAGACACCACCCGCAGACAGGTACAGGAAGCTCACAGACAGGTACAGGAAGCTCACAGACAGCTGCAAGAAGTGTTTGGAGGCCGTCAATGTTACTAAGGGCTGTGCAATCAAATATTAGGAAAGGGTGCATGTAATGTTATCCAGGTCATAGTTTGTTTGTCTTTTTCTTCAATAACTTTGGACATGCTATTAAAATATTCTGATGATACAAATTTGGTACTTTTAGAATTATTTACAAAGACATTGTGCACACAAAAAAATTCACATGTCAATAATGTTGACTAGAACCGTAACGAGCGGAAAGGTGGTACCGTTTTAAAAAGCAGCAACATTAAGACAACTTACATGTATTAAGACATTGGACATTATATTGAAGAATAATGGTGACAAAGTACTGTAACAATTATTCTTTATGGTTTCATATTTATCAGGAACTGTCTTTGAGAGAAGTGTTTTTGAAGAAAATGGGAAAGATGAAATGGGCTTTTTCTCTTTAGTGTTGTAACGACGTATAATCTACCAGCACAATGCTTGCATCTTTGTACCCTCAGGCTGCACTATGAGCTCTCTAACAAATTAGCATTTTGTACATGGCTCACAAATCTCTGCATTCATATGGTGGGATGCTTTCTGCAGCTGAATCTCAGACTAGGCTTTCTCAACAAGTATCGCAAACTGGCATGTTCCTAATTCATCTGGGCAACAAGGCCATATTAAGCAATTTAGTTTGCGAAAGATACATGATATAGTGATGTTATTTCAGTGCGAGGCTCAGTGTGTAACCCTGGGTTGGGGGTTTGAATCCTGTTTTGTGGGTTTGTGTGTGTGTGTGTGTGGCGGGGGTCTATATTTAAAATTGTGGGGACTCCATAATGTGATAAAAACCTGTTATTTTGACGTTGACGTCAATTTTATAACACTGTGACTTATATGCCAAAAGTCTTGTATTCTGCTTGCTTGGTTAGTTATGCTTAGATTAGAGCTGGGTAGGGGTTAGGGTTGTCATTGTTGAGATTAGGGTTTTGCCCATAGCATTAAATGGACAGTCCCTACAAAGATACAAGGATACAAACATGCGTGTGTGTGTGTTTCCTCTCACAGTCCAAAGCCATACGTGTAGACAATATGGTATCTCATAGGGCGTGACTGTGTGCCAGGCGATGGACTGCTATCCCATCCAGAGTGTTCCCCTGCCTGACGTATGACCTTGGAAAAGGCTCCACCTCACCTTGACTTCTGTTCTAGCGGTTGAATACAGATTTGTATATGCAACCAAACATACTTTGCTACAGAAGCAGGGATTGGTCCCCTGAGCCCTGTAGGTGCATGAAGTGCCTTCCACATTACTGACAGGCTTCTGCATTTGACCAATTTGATGGCACCGGTCCCGGAAACTTCCATTCTCACAAGAGTCCAGTTTGGATTGCTGGAACAAAAAGAAAGAAATGACCCACTTTCCTCTGATAGCCTTTTGCTACATGCTGATTGGCTGAACAGGGCGAAGCATTTTCGGGTCTGATGTCTGGGGTCAGTGTGGGCCGGGGACAGACCTGAGATTTCCCATGATGCACCATTTCAGGATTCCTGACTGGGAACTAAGATTTGGAATGCATGAATGAAGGAATAAAAATTCCTAAACCGGTACAGACTGAGATGTTTTGTTTAAACTGAACAATGAGGAATCAGCTTGAAGAAAAACCAGTAGCTCTGTCAGCTACTTTTCTACAAAACAAAGGAAATTGTTTAAATTATGTTTATGTTGGTATAGAACTATGAAATCACGCCTGTCAAAGTGCGCTACATTAACCACTTCAGAACCTCACCATAAGTCAGCCTAGTGTTTGAAGTAAGTATCTTGAGTGTAGCAGCACCAAACTAGTCCGAATGGAACAATGAGAGTTTTTTTTTTCGGTGGCTGGAGTGGCAATCCTGCCACCAACCCCCAAATTTTCCCTGTAAGTTGGAGAACAGAAGAAATTCTTGTTAATTCTTGTTTATTTTTTGTTGTGTTACTGTTAATTTTCCCGCTTACTACCTAGACAAATAGCTCTAAACATGCTCTCTGACGGCCAAAGACTTCTGCACAGTACTCTATATAAAATCTTGAATATAATTACCAACATCATCCTTTTTCTGGCTTCCTGCAAGCACCTCCCCAGATTTGGATCCAGGAGTCTGACCCTCATAGAGTGGAGTGTGCTTGTGGCCCCTTCGCCAGCCTGCAGTTTGACCCCCTTCCCACCCCCACTCGCCTTTTGTTTTTGCTCTAATTGCTCTTGACCAGGAGCTCCGCTGCTGTGTCTCCCTTACCACTGGCTGACCTGATCAGTCTGGTGTAGCACAATCTGACCCCCAATACAGACACCAAGGGGATAATGGACGTTGTCCTGTCTTTCATGTGTCTTTCTGATTTTTTCTTCTCTCCCATATAACGTAAAGATACTTAAGTCATCTCAGTCCACCCTGGAATGAATGACAAACACTTCACTGTACAGAACATATAATGTCACCTACAGTGAATGGTCACTGTTAATGTCCTCACGCTGGTACTTTTGGTTTTTCTTTTCTTTTTTTGAAACTTAAGGCTTTCTAATGAAACCCAAGGAGTATGTGTATGCAGTTGTCATTGTTTATGGAGTAATTCAAACTTCTAAGAGCTCTTACACCTTATAAGGGACGACAATGGGAGATTACGTACTCGCCGGAGAGTCATTCCAGACTGAAAACTCATTGTCAGACCATCAGCCACCGAATATAATTACGCTCATTATCCAGTCCCACAAAATAACACCTTTGTTTGCAAAGCATCGCCAAAAGTTCAACTTCCCCCCCCGATGCATTTAAAGCATCTAGACAAATATTATTTACCCATCAGCCCTTTGGCAGATCTGCCTTTCAGAGGGGTATGGAAACAGAAAGCGCATTAACCAGATGATGCTGCTGCCTTTCTCGTTAAGGCAATTAAATCTACATTAGCGCAATTAGTGTCTCTGAAAGAGAGATGAGGAGTACAAGTAACTGTTTAACTCTGTGCAGCACCCAAGCCTGTAGCATGTTAGCATCAGGGGTAGGTAGTTTAGATCCAGAGAGTAAAAGGCCAGACCAAGATTTTGTTACAACCAACCAATTGAGTATGAAGAGTCTCAGTCACAGAGTACTCAACTGGTTGGTTGAAACAAAACCTTGGTCTGGACTTTTACTCTCTGGACCTGAACTCTGAACCACACTCTCTAGTCCCACTGTATGCAACAATAAGCAGAGCTGCTGAGCCCAGCTCTGTCTAGTTCCATGCAGTTTTTCCCCTCTTCTCTCTGTACTGGCATGCATTACTCATTCTAAGTAAAGGGTTGCAATTTACAATGTGGTTCCATAGTAACATAGTACTCAGTTACTGAGTTCCTACTCAAGTACAACTAATAAACAATAATAGTTGCTACTTGAGATAAAAAATGTCACGATTCATTAATGATGAACAAACATGAGGTCAGTATTTCTCTTTGTGTTATTCATTATTTGTTCCTTAAGTAGTTCAAAAAGGTTTATAGAACTAACAGATATAGTAACAAATATAGTAACAGTTTAAAATAAATGTTACAGTTCATTAATGATTGACATGAGATTAATATATAAATACATTAATTAATAGAACTAGTAGATAAGTATAATAATTACCAATCTCTAGTATGTAGTTAATGATTATGTACAGTTTAAAGTAATGGGTAACTAAATTTTACAACTTGCTGCTAAGTATATAATCAGAAATTTGTTTGCAACTCAGACTGTTTGCACTTAATTAATACATTAAGTAACTATTAGTTCATCATTAATTAAGAGCACAATAATATATTATTTGTGCCCCATGAAGTAAAGGACCAAATGAAGCAATTGAAGAGCAAATTTCCTAAACTCACTCAGTCCATTTCTCATTGTGTTTGAGGTGAGACCACCAATGACCTAAAGTCAGAACCAAAACAGAACCATTGTTAAATTTCCAAAACACACCAAGTCCACAGAAATTTTCTGTAAAATGTATCTCGCGGACTGAGTGACTTTTGGAAATGTTTTGATGGCTGATTTATCCGGAACACTATGCTGTAGGTTTCCCTCATTTAATGAGCGACACATTTCAGCTCATTTGCATTAACTGCTTTTATCCAAAGTGCACCTGCAGCTGCCCCCCTGGGATGTGCTGTCCCTCTAACCGCTAAAATCAGCGGCATAGAACACGATCCTTTTTGCCTTCTGCTCGAGGTGAAGCAGTCATGGGTATGTGTGGTCTAGCTGGCCTCTCCTTTTCTCCTTCTTTGTGATTGTCTTTTGCAAAAGACACTATGCACACACAGGCGTACATGAGTCTCTGTTTGCCCCCTTTTGTAGTTCCATCCTGGGTTAATCCACGATCATAAATTTGATATCTTGTCAACAATGGTCACCAGGCCAAAGAAGCTTCACATGCACCACATCCCATTAAGTCTGTACTGGAAGCTGGTGGATCAGACAATAATAGCTGTGTCCAGAACATGCTCTTCAAATGCAGTGTTCATTGCTTCAGATTTACATGTGTGTGTATTTTCATTTATTAAGATGCAGCAACAATGGACGGCAGAGATGGGCCATAGACCGGCTCGGGGCATTCATACCTGTATGGGTTCTATTTATACCTGGAAAACCTAGCTCAGCTAAAACCAGTAATCCGACTGCTTCCTGGCATCTGTTTTTCTTGCCCCCCGTGGCACGGGGACTGTCTGGCCAGCGCGGTTAGTTGGCATTGTGGCGGTGTGGTCCATAATGAAGCACAGAAGGATGAGGAAGTGAGCTCATCGGGCCCAGATGGTGAGGCCGCGGCCCAGCAGCCCTTCGCCGCGTTCACACCTGTCTCAGGTGGGGGAGCCTTTGAAATGGCTCAGAGCGCCCTCTGCTGGGGTCCTTGGAGTTCGGCACGCGGCCATTCACCTTCCCAGAAGGATTTGGTTCACCGTTTACCCAGAGAACAATGGCGGTTTGCTGGTCAAACGGTTAATATCGCCGGCCTGCCTGGCTACCAGGCCAACTGTCACAGCCGAGGGTGTTTAACTGCCTCATGGCAGCACACGACGCTTGCTGCACCTGGCCGCGTTTAAGACGGGGCAGAATCGTCGGACTGACTTCCAGTTTCCTTTGTGGGCGTGGCTATTCTTATCGTTGGTGACTGTGAGTCTCTCTCCATCCGCTAATGTCCATGTGCTTGCTTCCACGTTCATGGTGGCATGCTCGAATGGCATTGTGATGGCACGCAACAGGCAAAATGGGGGCGGGTCAGCAGGCTAAGCCCGGCATCAGAAGGCCACCAGTTCAAGTCCCATCCTTGGCATAAGAGTCACATGTCCTTTAGGCCTTTGAACAAGGGCCTTCACCCCAAAATGATGCAGGGGTGCTAGATGAATAGCTGACCCAGCACCCAGACCCCAAGCTCCGCTCCCAACCAGGAGCGAAGGCCCAGTTCCCAAATCGAGAGCATGATTGTTAAAACGTCTGCGCTAAACAAATCATTTGGGGCTCGTTTGGATTCATCCAGGGTTTCAGCCCCCAATTCCCCAGGCTTGTGACATGTCTGATTTCAACTGTGTATGTATATATGTGTGTATGACTCAAAAAGCACGATGGGAAATATGAAAAAATAGGATCCCAGTGTACCTGCAGTGGTGGAGGAAGTACTGAAGCTTAGTACTTAAGTAAAAGTACAAATATCCTGCAAAATATGTACTCAAGTA
>JAODJU010000046.1:12824074-12842134 GCA_026776725.1 Gnathonemus echidnorhynchus
AATGTAGTGGAGTAGAAAGTACAGATAATTGCCGTAAAATGTAATGGAGTAAAATAAAAAGTATGCATTATTATTTTAAGTATAGTACAGATATGTAAAAATGTACTTAAGTACAGTAACGAAGTACAAATACTTTGTTACATTCCACCACTGTGTACCTGTACTTGTGCAAATGGCAAATAAAGTATCATTCATTCATTCATAGCAAAAGCCACTGTTTCCTGACTCCATGACATCATTCGCTCCATCCTCAGTGGCAGTTTTTGTTGATTCTCCGGTCCCGCTCTTGGGGGAGGGCGCCAGGTGTAATGACTCCACCCCCGTCGCTGAGACACAGCTGAGTAGCCCAGGGCACAACTGCTGTCTCACACCCAGACAAAGCTGCCCCAGGGGACACTTTCCCTTCCCGGGGGGTGGCGCCGTGTGTGGGTAGAGTGAGACCTTCTGTTCAGCTGGGACTTGGGGCGTCTCTGCATAATGAGCCGGGACATTTAGCCTAACCGACACGTTACAGGGATATGGGGGCTTTGACACTAACATTGTCTAAATATTTGTTCTGGAATGTTCTTTAATGGTCCGGGATAGGCTCCGGACCCCCCGCGACCCAGTAGGATAAGCGGCTTGGAAAATGGATGGATGGATGAATGTTCTTTAATGGCTGATCTTTCAGTTAGTTAGGAGGCTTCCTCCACACCTAATGGACAGTACTTTCCCCTCTCTGGGGGGGAGGGGGCAGAGATATCCTATTAGCCAAGGTGGGTAATTCAGGTCCAGAAGTCCAAACCAAGATTTTGTTCCAACCCACCAGTTGAGTATAAAGAGTCCCTGTCATAGAGTACTCAACTGGTTGGTTGAAACAAAACCTTGGTCTGGATTTTTACTCTCTGGACCACAGCTACCCACTCATGTCAGCCCTCTATTGCAGCCTTATCCCCAGCTACCCAGATGCCGTCATGTGCAGCTGCTCTCTGCTTTTTCCAAGCCACAGTAGTTATTGATCCCCCCCCAAGCACTACCCACCCCCATGCTGACTGCCTTTGGAAAAACCCAGTTCAGCCTCACATAAACACCAGGGCTGGCCTAGTTAAGCATGAGGCTTTTGATGAATCCATTTATCATTGATTAATGGTTCATAAATTAATACACACCCCAAGGAATTTGGGGCAAACACAATTTTCTTCACTGGATTTGACTGAGACATGGACCTGGACAATTGTCAGAAAATGGATGGATGGATGGATTTGATCAGTAAGCACTTTCTGCAGTTCTTGATTTTGTGAGATCAACCTTCCAGTCTATCACTAAATATTTATCGCAAAAAACATTTTTTCATTGTTGCCCACATTCAGGAAGAAATGTAGGCTGATGTCAGAGGACTGGATAAAAGAATCAAGTTCAAAATAAGCTGTAACTTACATGAACCCTGACCACTGTAATTTTTTCTTGCATTAACCATGGGGAGAGTGGGGGTGGTGGATCAAGGCAAAGCCAGTCACGGCCCCTGGTGCAAGTGGGCAATAGCATATCAAATAGGATAGAAAAATGGCTGCTCCTGAGTTACCTGACCCAAAAAACTGACCTCAGATTGGACAGAAAAACAGCCACTGTCTTTCGGTATTTGTGTCTGAAGCTAGCTGTGTGAGTTCACCAGGCAAACAGATCTGGTCAAGTGTAATCAGTATCAAGCAGATACAAGCTCCAGATCAGTAATGCATGATTTAGTGTCTTTTTCTGCGTATACAGACCAATCAGGTGGAAGTATCTGTTTACACTGACCAATCAGGTGGAAGTATTTTGTATGCGGACCGGATTTAAAGTTTATAAATTTTAGCTGCTTGATATAAGTTTGGCAGGCATAATATTCAATAAAATATGGCTTAAATTATGTCAAATAAAGTTATTCATACAGGAGTCTGATGGAAAAACCTGCCTTAATCAGTTAATGAGAAGCTAGCAGATTACCACCTATAATTCAGTAACCATGAAATAGACAATGCCAGTCACAGACCAATAACCAGTCCATTAATTATCTGACATGTAATCAGTTACTGGTACCAACAAGAAAAATAGATATTGCTATACTGCATAAATTATCTTATGTGCATAGGGGTGTAAATGTGTGTGTCTTAGAAAAAAATCTTTAATTTTTCTAAACACGTTTTAATATTGCTGCTTGAAAGACATTGTGTACCTCTTGCTCCAATACTCCTTACGCTTGTAGTTTTCATATATATACACATTTCCAAAAACCAAGGGCATTTTTTCTCATCATTTTTGTATATATATACACTTATGGTTAAGGTGAGGGCTGGGTAGGGGTTAAGGTCATCATGTTGGGATGTTTTCCCCATAGAAATAAATGGAGAGTCCCCACAAAGATATAATTACAAACCTGGCTGTGTGTGTGTCTGGTCTGTATGTGTGTGTGTGTTAGTGACAGACAGATGTGATGCCATTGGCTGGTTTCATGCCAGTCCTGCCCCTATCAGTTCCCAGGTCAGAGAGGTGATTGGTCACTTCTCTCCCTCTCAGAACGCATGAATAATAAAGCAGACAATAAAGGACACTTCAATAATAAATGGCTGGACACTCAGATCAGAGGAGATCTCCTGCCTATCCTCCCTCCCCAGTGCCATCTCCACCTTTAGGGCCGACACAGAGACTATAAACAGCTTTGTTTCAGTCCAGTAGGACTGTGCAATGTCCACCTAATCCCTGTCAGGGAGGACACTCTGAGCTAGGACAGGATTTGTAAACTACCATTAAAATCCAAAAGGACCTGGATTTCACTTGAGCACTGAGTTCTTGCTGTGTGCTGATTGGTCAGCCTCCTATAATCGTGCATGTGTCACTAATGTTAATGTGAAACAGCTGGATGAGTCTTTCAGTCAAGGAAACAAACCAGTCAAACAAGAAGAGCTGAACTAACTGAACACAGGAGCCTGTCAGCTATAAAGTAGTTTGTAAAACCTGAGGTAGCTCATAGTGCCCCCCCGGCATGGATCAGCCTGCCTTTACAAGGTTCACTGTTTTTTTTCCTCAGAAGAACTTCCTGACAAATTGCTACAGTCATGATTCTGGGTGGGCTTAATTTAATTTAATTTAATTTAATTTAATTTAAAGATTTAAGGTGCGTCAGAGGGAAGACTGACAATTGAAGAGCAAATATCCAAAACTTACATCTTTTGTCATTCTTGAGATGAGACTGCCAATGACCTAAAGTCAGGCTTCCTCATCGTAAGTTACAGTCTTAAGAACCAAAACTCACTCAGTCCTCATGCAATCCAACAAAGAACTTTAATTAAATGTTCAAAACTCAATAAGTCCACAGACATTTTCTCAAAAACGAATCCCATGGTCCAAGTGACTTTTGGAATTTTTTCTTCCATTGGGCTGTGCAGCCCTCCTGTCCCTTCACATGTAGGCCTACGATGGAAGCATGTCATCTTCACATGCTATTGCTATTGGCTTACATAGACGCTGGAAACGTTTGGTGCATTTGCTGAGTTGGCTTGAGACCGAGTCCCCATCCTCGTATCGGAAGACCTCCAAGACCTCTAAGACCTACATGCCTTTGCGACATTTGTCGCTGTTTCAGCACAATATGGGAAAGGTCAGACGTAACTCCACATCATGGAATGAGGACTTCAATAACCCATGTCAATGGCGGTTGATTGAGGCCAGTTGATATGAACAGGACTGGACAGCCTTCTCGATTCCTGGAGCCTGACATTCTGTCTGTATCTTTGGTTGAGGTCGGCATAGACATGCCTCGCTGCCTTTTGTCTCTTTGATCTTTACTCTAGCCCTTTCCCAGTATTAGATAAATCTAATTGGGGGGAGGAGCTGATATTGTCTTGATCCACTGCTTGAGTTTAGGCCTTGTGAGGATTGGAGGATGGGGATTTAGGATTGGAGTTCAGGTGGGAGTGAAGAATGCTTGTCAGTCAAGGCAAGGTTGCGGGGCCTAGAGACAAGGCTTCACTTTGATTTAATGCCTTTTTCATATGTATCAGCTGGTAAGGGATGGGTACGTGCTATCGAAAATTAATTCGACCACTGGGATCGGTCACATGTATACTGCTACTGGTGCATTTCATGTTCATGTTCCTTGCAGCAGAGGTCTTCACAGCTGCCAATCCACCAAAATCCTTGTGCATGCATAAGTGTCATTCCATAAACTGGAAATCAGCACAGTCTTCAGTTCTGTTTTCCGCTCATGATGTTCTTACATGGTGACATTTTAAGGGTGTTTGAGGTCCCCTCTTCTGAAAAAGCAAGGCACCATGCGACCTGAGGAATGTGCACAGAATGAGTGTTTCATTACCGGGGTTTAAACCCCATACCTTCCCTCGGACTGCATTTACCAGTCTACATGCAGGATGAAGTAATCCCTCCCTGCCCCTTGAATTTGTCTGGAATTGTTGTTGAAGGGTGGGGTGGGGTGGGGCATGTTGTGGTGTACGGTGTCCTTGTGGTCAGTGTTGGGCATTTCAGGTCCAGAAACCACAAATCCAGATCAAGATTTTGTTTCTAACAAACAGTTGAGCATAAAGAGTCAAAGTCACAGAGTAATCCAGAGTAATTAACTAGTTGGTTGAAACAAAATCTCGGTCTGGATTTGTAGCTTCTGGACCTGAAATGCCCAAAACTGCTTATGGTGAAAGAGCAATGATTATATCTGCAGAGCTTCCATTACCCCAGATATTTCATCTTACATTAATTTATTTGTGAATACATTTGTGTTCTTTCTTGCAATGTTGGTTGGCCTCTCAGCTCTTAGAACTGAGGAGGCAAGGCACTTTGTGTGGTGGTGAACCTGGCAGTGCCCAACATGGTTGGCTGGAGCACACATTCAGTTGATCTGTTCCATATGTCTATCCTGCTCTGCTTGAGTTTTGCAAGACTGGCCAACTATGCCGTCATCTACAGACATGCACCTACGACAGGGCTATCTTTTGATCTCGAATCCCATCTGTAGCAGAAGAAGAAGGTGGACTTGCGTGACTTTAATTCATCCTAGTGGACTTTGCATCCACAGGCTGTCGAGCCCCTCCCCAAACCCTTGAACATCAACGCTTGTTCAGCAATGCTCATGATAGTGTTACCCTGAATGTTTTATCGGCCAGTGTAAGGTGACGGTTTAACTGCTGGTCATGAAGCGTCTGATAGTCCCCCTTAAGGTCTAAGATGGAGTGGAATGCGTGTCGAGCCAGTGGGGGATGATGACAGCCATGATGGAGAACAAGACTGACAGGATATTCTTTCTCAACACTAAAAATCAAAAACAGGAGACAAAACTTACAGATATAGCTATCAGGGGCCTGGGGCGGCTTGTCCTGTCAGAATATTTAAAAGTTTGAAAGTGTTTTTGATTTCACACAAACATCTCATGTGTTGATATCTGAAGAGCAAATTTCCAAAACTCAATCTGCCAATGACCTAAAGTCAGGATTTCTCATCATATGTTACAGTATCTGGAATGCAAAACTCACTCAGTCCATTGAATAGCTTTCATTAAATTCCCAGAACTCACTAAGTACGCAGAAACGGCACTTACTTATGAACTATACTGATGCCAATGATGCAAAGTTAGTAAACAAAAATGATGGAGGATAAATTTGGTGATTTTAGGGAAAATGTTTCTGAGTCAAATAATCAAACAAAAACACAAAAAGAGAAATGGAAGAAGGACATAAATATAAATATATAAATAATAAATATAAGAATGACTGGAAGCAGCACACACACATATTAATACCATGTCATGAACAATACAAATGTGTGAATAAATGTAATAAGTGAAATATTAATAGATACTTGAAAAGTAGTTGAATTTCTCAAAAACGTACCCAATGGACTGGGCAAGCTTTGTAAATTTGCCCTTCATTTGTCCAAACTTCTCATGCAGGATATGTGCATATCTTAAGGAGCTTAGCTGATCATGTCTGATCAGGCCCAGAGCTGGATCCAGGCAGCTTTCTCCGCGAACACACACCCCTTTTCCCTGTGACCTCCAGCACCATCTTCTGCATCCACGCATCTTTCTTGCTCAGCCTACGACATCATATCCTGTATGTCTGTGATTTTTGGAGCAGGGAGCAGGCTAGCGGTTAAGTCCCGGGGGGGTCTAGCTGTCATACGCTTCAGCATGTCACCTGACCTGGATTTCTCCTGGAAAATATCCAGATGCGAAAATGGTAGGATGATTTCATCAGGACCTTCATCAAGGACATGCTCTGTAATATCAGGAAGCTAAACAGGGTGAAAAAACATGGTTACTCACTTTATAACTTTTCTGAATAGCAACAGGTAATGCAAAATGATGCTCAAAGAGCACGTATGATGTACTGATCACATGGCCAGCATAGTGGACCCACCCGCCCAGCCAATGGGTGCAGGCTGTCCCACCTGCCCAGCCAATGGGTGCAGGCCATCTGACCAAAGGGGACTGGTTGGTTCTGAATGTGTTTCTTAGTTTTTGGCGAGTCAGCTGCGGGTTTCAAGGTTTTCCTGGTGTCCGCCTCTGCTCAGCTTACAGAAGTGCTATCCTGTAATATACGAAGTCTCTTACGTCTTCTTTATTATTCTGTTTAATTGAAATTACTATAATCACAGCTGTTCTTAACTTTCTGCAGTTTTAAATCTGAAGCTGCAGCACACAATACTTTGCAATACAAATTTAAATTTATAAAGACAGAAAGAAAAGCGCCCCACAAACTGAACTGCCCCTCCGCTGGGGAGCCACAACACCCCCCCCCCAAACCCACCCCAAAGTTTCTCCCAAAATACTCCAATTTAATAAGCACTTCAGTTTTTCACTGACCTCCTTCACTGTATCACTGGCTGCGTTTTTCTCTATCAGTGTCATTAAATAAATAATTGCAGCTAATTATCAAGACCGCCTACCACACTGATGAAAGTTAACCACATAGCTGATTGATTAAAAAAAAAAGCCAGTCCAATGGCTGGTGATACGTTTAATGTTTCCACCAGCCAAACCCATTGCTGACTGTCAGATAAAATGCTTGTGGTCCCCACCACCTCCCTATCGTTCCATTTCCCCATCACGCAGATGCAAAGACCCATGAGGGAAATCCCGATCACAGCTCACGATCTGTCAGAACAACGATGCTCCTTTTAACCAGATAATATCACTCTGCTTCTGGATTCAGCAGTAAACACAAGAAGTGGTCACTCCTGTTTGTTGTTTTTTATTGCTTTTGGTTTCAATGTATTCAGGTATGTTTGTTGTGTCGAGGTTGGCTCGGGATTCGCTGAACCTGGTTACTTGGACTGTGGGAAGGTTTTTTTTTGTTTTTTTTTGGGTTATCTGGATGCATTGAATGTGCCTTCCGAGCCCCTGTACTTGTAAACATGCAGTTTCGTGTAATTGCTCGTAAATAACTTGCCGTTTGTAGTCCAGTGCGCCGAGCCAGATCCCTTTCAAAGGGCCCGGGGTGAAGCGGTGAGGTTTAGGGGGGGGGCTGTCAGCCTCGTTAGCCAGCCTGAATCGAGGGCCCCAGCTGGAGAAGGATGCAGCTTAGGACAGGGGGGAGACTGAGGCGGGGAGGGTTAAAAAATGGGGGGAGGAGGCAGCAAAATCCCTGGACACAGCTCAGCAGTGATGGGGTGGGGGGGGGGGCAGACAGACAAAGCCTGTGCCCTAGGGCTACCCACAACTCCAGACGCCTGAGGGTCCCTCAATAATAGATCCCTAAAGGATACCCCCCCCCCACCTCCTGCCAAACAACCACTAATCTTCTCCTTCTGAAATAGCGAATGGTAGCAGCCAAACGGTAATACTATACTAGGCGACAAAATCAACATTTGTTTATTTAATTCAGGTGATGGCAAATTAACTTGCCCTGAGTTCATTGGTTACTATAACGGCACCTCCACACGGTGTGGAGAAGATGGCGAGCGTTTCTGAGCGTTTGTCAATAGCGTTTGATCCAGTAGGTAGATCAGTACGCTGTGCTTCATGCGTACTGTAGTTGTATTCCCATTCAGCCAAGCGGCAGCAAGGCTCAGCCCAAAAACGCTACTCCAAACCACAGCTATTTACAACCACTGTGGGGCAGCACTCAAATGGGCCAAATATGCGTTTTTTTATCATTATTATCATTTTGAATTTAACAGTTTTCCAGCGCGTGTCAGATGTTCCGGAGATTAATTGATTATATTTGTCTGTTTTCAGAACCGACGTAAACTGTAGGACAGGTGCTCAAAGGTCGTATCGTGTGCTCTGCTAAAACCAGCGAACAAAGCACTGATTTTCAGCCTCTCAGGTCCGCACGCTAATCCTGTGAACTGTCCATCTTAATAGTCGCTAGCACCTACGTTCTCCATAAAGTGCATATCATACATAGCTTACAGTGTAGATTGCTAATTTTAATCTTGTTGAGCTGCAGCCAGCTTTTTGGAAAATCATTTATCTGCATAATTTAGGTTTTTTTTTTGTCATGGTAACAATAATGAAATTAAATGAATTAAAAGAGGCGTGAAAGAACACGGAACTAAAATGCATTAAATATCATTGTCCTAAATTTTAGAATACAGACATTTTATCGTGCATACATTTCTTTTTACGAGGGCGTGTTTTACACGTGATTTTTACGGTGACCTCATGTGTTATGATTCACTGTTTTATGAGTCAGACCAGCGATCCTTTGAAAGTTTTCACCGAAACGCAGAAGCTGACCAGCCCCGGTGCCCGTTTTTCGGCAGCGTGATCGCATCCGGCGCATCGCCCCGTAGCGATCGCCACTAAATCACGACTCAGCCTCGGTCAATATATAGACATAATCGCGGTTGGACCGGTCACAACCCCCCCGCCCCGCTATTTTCCATAGGAGAGGAGTGCACGTCCTGCGAAGGGAGGGGGAGAGGAATGAGGGATGGGGGGGGTGACCGTGATACTGCCTCATCCGTGTAACTGGAGACTAGGGGCTCAGCCAGCTCCGTGCACACAGCGTGCGAAGCCAAAGAGCTGAGCGCTGAGCCATCGGGGCAAAAGAGCGAGAGAAACCGGGAGGATAAAGAAGGACGGGAGGAAACGGAGGCAGTTCAACGCAGGGCAGCGAGAGAGAGGGAGAGAGAGAGGGAGAAAAGGAAAGAAAGAAGAGATGCCCAGTATACAGTTCGCATCGTCGCAGAACGTGACCATGCTCCTAACACAATAAAGCCATCGGGATAGGACTGGGGCTAAATAAATACCCAGAAAGCTGGAAACTCAGTCGACAGCCGTGGTACGGTCAAAATGAAGAAGAGCAATTCGGCCAAACGGGTGAGCTTTTCTAAGCGCTTTCTTTGCACAGATTTTAAACTGCTTATGTGCCGTGGTCATGCCTTAAATTCACATCCACGGGGAAAAAGGGGGCAAAACAGTACGATCGAATTAAGCTGCTGAAGCTGAATTAATGCCTCCCTGCGCTATGCTGCTTGACACGGGCTGTGGTTGTAACACATTGTTCTTGTCCGAACCGATGCATTGTGGAGATCCGTGTGTTCCCACGCCGCCTCGGATCCATCAGATTTCTCGCATTTCCCCTAGATATTAGCCACCCTGTAATATTGATCGTGTTATTTTTTGTAATTATTTTGCAATGCCTCGAGCTGCGGACTAACTAGCCGCTGTGAGAATTGTGCCGTTTTAATGTTAGACGTTCACACTTACTGAGATGATGTAAACGGGGCTGAAGGATGATCTTATGGTCAGGGAATCCCGGTTACATTTTTATTAGCCACGCCCTTAAAATATAGGAAAACGAATTGTATAAATGACGCCAATTAGCATATATCGCACTAACTTTGGGCGTCGTGGGATTACGAGGACATGTGACAGTTTGACAAAGGGACTTAGTTCGTGCAAAGTCGCCAGCTTTATAGTACAGGCTGTATGCTTTGAATCTAAATGAGGGGCTGTGGCTATATTTTGTCTGTTCGACGTTAAGTTGTAACTGTTTTTCATCCCCTGGACGCGCAGGGCCCGCAAGATGTCAACCAGGCGTCGTGTCAGCCAGACAAGACGGGCTGGATCCGCAAATTCTGTGGCAAAGGCATTTTCAGGGAGATATGGAAAAACCGCTACGTGGTGCTGAAAGGCGACCAACTCTTCATCTCCGAGAAGGAGGCAAGTTCCCCAATAAAGCCTTTTAGATGTGGCTATGGAGTTGTAACAGATTAGCCAATATACCAGCGTTGCTTTATGACTGTTGAGTTGCACTCCGCTATGTAACAGACGTTCTGTCGTTTAATGTGTTTCTAAATCACTGTACAGTTAAAATTATAAATACAGTTCCTTATGCTGTAAGTGGATACAATATAGGATCTTTTATTAAAAGCTTTAATTTCACTGCTATTACTTTGACAGTGCAAGGATTTGGTAACTTTTTAACTGCTACGAAGATCACAATTTAGACGTTCAAATAACAAATAAAACACTTAATTCAGCTTCTGTTTATTAAAAGCAATATGACGACCCGAAAAGTGACATTTTGTCACATATATGTGGTCTATGCTTTCGTTTTTTTTATAATATCCGTTTACAATACCGTTTTAAAATTTAACAGCGGCGATAATGGGACGAAAGCACCCCCATGACACCCCCTTCCTAATTAGAATAACAATTGCATAGTATTTACGCGCGTAACTATAGGTTTACTGTTTTGGCTGCTGGGGGGCGTGGACCCCGGGGGGAGGGGGGATCGCGCAAAAGGAAATATGATCGGACCAATTAAAAAGAAAAAGAAAACGTTTTAGCCCGTTGCAGCGGGATTTCCAGTAAAGGGCCGGAATAACTGGCCCGAGCCCTAGTTTGCTCCGTGAGGCGCCCAGTTCACAAGCAGCAATGGAGAGGCGAGCTCCGCCAATGAAAGCGGCGCCCAAAGGTCAATATTTTCTAGCGTGATCATACACACTGTGCACATGGGTGGCCAAAGATCTGAGCGATACAGATCAGTTGTTTCAGCACTCAGGCAGGCTAGTTCTGCAGTGGAGGTAGCACATTATGTAACGTGTCTGTTTTTGTGCATGATAAGTTTGTGAGGACTGAAGGTGTTAATATCTTAATTTTATTCTAATGGCTATACTACTACACTATTCACAGGGAAACATTTTTGAGTTCTATTCTTTGCAAATTAAATTGTACATATACTTATAAATTCATCTTGTTTTCTTATTTGTGCATCAAAAAATTGTCAGTGGATAGCGAAAGGGTTAGGGGTTCAAATCCCAACTGGATACTTCGGTAAGAGACGTGTGGCCATTTGGGTCAGATTTGCATGGCGTGCATGAATGTGCCCAGAAATGGGGACAGGGATTACCCCACCCTGACCTGTAGACCATGAATGGTTGTCAACCATGCAGTGGAAAAATGGAATCAATAGTCTGTCATTCTGTGAGGGAGATCTGCCAATCAGTGATGTTTGTATGTAAATCTACACCAGTAACTGCTATTTTATTTTAACTTCTGGAATAACGAAGAAGCATCTCTTCTCTGTATTTACAAGGCATCATGCTGTTTCCTGTCTTTATTATAATATTACTGGGAGACGTCTCTCAGTGCTGTGTCGGGAAATTACAGCGTTCAAATGTCATTAAGTTGCAAACATCCTTTCAGATACACAACCTGTTTAGGATAAGAGGCACAGAATTTCATTCTATCCTCACCCTCCACCGCATATTTATTTTTCTTTGGGGCTTTCGCTCTCTTTTAATTGCTTCCAGAAATCCGTGTTATATGATGTATCTTTTATGTCAGGATGCAGCAGCGTTTAGGAAGTCCATCTTCCACTTGGGTTTTATTCATTTCCTCATAACCCGGCATTATCGCCAGGCCATCTTTTATGCATTTTGTTTTCGAGTCAGCTCATGGGCCCATGTATTCCTTGTGCTGGCCGATGTCGTGTTTCCCGTCAGCAATGCAACCAGTCGGGAGCTGCCTTTTCCCCGAAGCTCCACCCAGTTTATATGATTGGGAAATGTAGTGCATGAGTGTGTCATGTGATGAATCACATGTGGATTGCAGGATGTGGATAGCCTCTCTGGCAGTGCTGGGTCCTACAGGGCAGCCTGGTAGGTGTCCCTTTCCTTCCTCTTTTGTGTAGAAGGCTTTAGCTGTTAAGAGTAAAAGCTGACACTGTAGCCAAGGCAGACCACTTAAAACGAATTTGCAATCTGGTCTGTGTTAAGCTGTGTGTGCTTTGACCGTTTCTTAAACGTTTGGCTACACCCTTGTCCCCCCCCCTCCCCCCATCTAAGAGGAAGGAAACCCAAGCTGTGCCCCTCACCTGTGACGTGATTGGTTGTCGCGTTCAGGTGTCAGGTGACCGCCTGCAGCGCGATCAAGGGCCCGCGATGGTGTGAGCGCTGCCCTCAGGAAGCCTGTGGGCGGGGGGGGGGGGGGGTGCAAGAGGGAAAAACCCCGTGGTCAAGAAGAGGGGAGGCCGAAACCCGATGCCGCTTCCCGGGGACGCATTGCGGCCCCATGGCCAAGATGGCGGCACCGGCAGAACCACAGTCTTCACCCTGGGTTTTAAAATGTTCCTGGTGAGAAGAAAACCCCAGTGACGGACGATCTGGAGGCTGGGATCCGCGGGGGCTTTTGTCCGGAATGAATGGCTGCACGGTCCGTCGAACGTGAACTTTGGGACGAAATACAGCCTCTTGGTGCATGTTGTGACGCCCAAGAATGCCAGGGCGCAGTGGGAAGGCCTTGTTGTGCTCAGGCCACCTCTCTGCCCCAGTGGCTCTTGGGATATAGGGGGAGTGTCCTGTGTCGGTCCCTAAGTGTGTGATGCTTCTTGTATGCATGTAGATGGGTGCGTGTATTTTTATGAGTGCAAGTTCTGGAACATGGTTCTGCTGTATGTACCTGCATGTGTCTCTTTGTATATATGCAGGCAAACATGCATGTGAGCCTAATAAGCCACCAGAGATTCACCATAGAGACAGTGGGATTACTGGGTACAGTAGGAGGCAGTCCCAGCAAAGGGGTGTATGTCTGCAGAGGCCGTCTGCGGTCGTGGTGGGTACATGCCCGTACGCTCCCATAATGCACGGCGTTCTCCATTTCTTGCCGGAAGATTTTTGCATAACCTGGGCTTCCCAGAAACAAATGGATAACTGTTTACTTTCATGACTAAACTGTCCCTGAGCAGCAGACTTTGGATGCTGTCTCACTGCACCGGCATAGAGATGTCAGCCTGGATTTTATATTACAATGTCATTGATAGATGCGGCTACATATCTGAAGGGAGAGTGACAGCATGACAAGGGACACCTTTTGGCATTACATCACCCTCTGGAGGCTTGGTCTGAACAAAGCTACAGGTCATGAGAGAGATGGGTGTCGGCGTGTCCAGGATAATCGATATTGATATTATTGTCGTTTGGTTGTCAGTAGGAGTTCAGCACTGAATTCTTAAAGTCGTATCTTCCCTGGAGTCACGGATGCACAGGTCTAATAGTTAGTGTCTGGTGATAAATCAAAACTGAGTCTGACTGTAGTTACAGCCCTGCTCTTTTTGGAGTGCGTGGGAGTTTTACTTACACAGACGTAACTTACACTGAAAAATAATTGGTTCTGAGAGAGAACCAATCAGATTGTAGAGGAGGTGGGTCCAAGCAACTAGAAGAGGTGGTACCAACCAATCAGATTTCTTAGTCCTGCCTCCTTTACAATCTGATTGGCTCTCTCTCAGAACCAATCATGTAGCATGATGAATCACATGATGTCCGCTTCTTCGGTGTTGGACGTTATTTCATGCCTGATTACCTCGGATTGTGCTTCCTTGGCAACCAAAGTCCGCACGATTCCTGCTGAAATTCTGGGCGACTGCCAATTAATGATAAAACAGAACAGCCTCCGAAACACAAAACAGAGTGAACTGCTTTTTAAGTCAGGTTTTTTTTTGGTTTGTTTTATAAACCCTGAGCATTTCAAAGCCAGTGTTGTGAAGTTTCAAGTCCTTCCCTCTTAATGAGGTTGGCTTGTTACATTTCCGATTGTGGCAACAGGTATTTATGAAACAAAATATCTAGTGTCAGTGTCACAGTTGTATTCATATTCTCACCTGAGTTGGCTAAGCAAACAATAATAAAGAAGTTCCCATCTCTGGTCTGGTCGCTTGGCCATGAACAGATTTAACGTTTGAAAACTTTCCAGCGTTTCATCTAGGCTGTGGCCATGTAAACACCTGTATCGCCGCAGCGAGCTGCCGTACAGTCAGGCAGCCGGGGGACAGAGGCCAGATTAAAGGCCCCTTTTTGAACGTAAGCAGACGGAACGTCTGACTCCTGCTTGGCGTGTCGTTAAGCGCGGCGACGGCGGTGAGATGGGCCCCGGTCTGAAGAGCAAAAGCAAAGTTTGCTGTAGCCTCCTTGTGGGAGGGGGGGCTCCTCCTGCTGCACCCCCTAGCTGGTCGTCTCAGACAGCTGGCTACTGTTCCGTTGTCTTTCCTTTATTAACACGAGCACTCAGGACGCATAAAGGAACGCAAAGCACACAGCATTCAGGCACAAAACAAAGGCAAAAATAACAGGCTAGGCGTGTCAGTACCGCAGTCCACAGAATGCGGTGCAGCTGCATGCGGAAGCGGTGATGTCATGCGTGTTGTACATAAAAGATAAAAGATGCAGAGATGTCTGGGTAAAAGCAACGCAGCCCCCAGGGTTGCGGGTTCGAATCCTGCTACCTTATGTGCTTCTGGTCCTTTTCCAGTGGAGAACCATAGTGTCCTCATGCAGCCTGGAATTGCTGTTTTACTGCAGTTTAATCAGAATCCGGATCTTTCCTGCCATGCAACCAAAGCCGGTGAAAATTTTTGTTGACACAGCTTGCTGCTGTTGGAGACACCATGACAATAGACGTTTAACAATTAGGGCATAACGCAGATAGAGAATAAAGGCAAGATGCAAAATACACAACAGAGAGGCATAAATTTGAGGAATGCGATGAATACAGCGGTCTGCGTAAATGACAGAGGCACAATACAGACAACATACATCCATACATATAGTGCAAAGCGTATGTGACATGCAGCGTGATTATAACATGCGTACAGTTTGACAGGCGTCTGTAAACACTGCAAATGTTAACATTTAAACGATACAAGTGTTGCACTGTAGTTTGATTATAAGCAGGGGGAACCGCTGAGGGACTGGAAGAGGAGCTGGGATCGCGTCCCTAACCGTCTGCCGTCCTCGCCGGGTCTGAGGAGCTCCTGAGCACCGAGCAGGACTCAGGACTGCGTTCCGTCCCAACAAGCCCTGCTCAGCACTATCAGGGCCGCCCAGCATTTATAAATACTTCACCTTTTATCCGTTTTATTCGCCAGTCCTTCCCGGTGAATTTGTCCTGATGAACAGGACTAAGCTGATTGCCGCACTGACCACCCCCCCCCCACCCCACCCACGTACACCCCCACAATACCATAATGCTGAAGCCAGGGCTCGAAATGCAACTTCAGCAACCCAAAGTCTGTCGCAGGTTGCGACTATAGGAACTCGAAAGAAAATTAACCTTTTTTTTCCCCCAGGAAATATTTATGTTTGACCTTCTGTTTTCCACTTAGTGCCTCGTACATATTTAGAGGGGGATTTCTGCTTTGTTGAATTCATCACTCCAGTAGAACCCTGGGCTGGAGTGGCCCATTTGTGACCAGTGAGGCATACTGATCTGGGATCAGATCAGCTGTGAAACCCCCCCCCCCCCCCCACACTGCTGCATCTGCCCAGACTGTCACTGAGCTCTGGGCGCCATCAGCGTCCCTCCCAGGCCCAGTGACAGATGTTCCTCTGATCCCGGTCTCTCCGAAGGGGTTGGGCCGGGTTTAGGAAACTGACTCGGTCCGTGCTGACGTCACGCTCTCTGTGCTGCCACCCCGAGGGGAAGCCAGGGAAGCTTTGTGTCCTTAGATAACAAGGTATCAGTGACAGGGTTCGGCTCGGAGTTGGGCAGCCAGACTGAGGCCCCAGTTTTCTGACAGTTATGGAACTGCTGCTTCAAATCTCAGCAACGGCTTTTCTGCCTTTAAGTGGGGTATCTGTCTCAATTTATAATACTGAATGTCTTACTTTTTTTATCTAAATCTGTTAGCGATTAGCTGCCAGGCAGATCAGCTTTCTGGATTACTGTTAGGTCATATCAGTGGTAAAGACTTGATGTAGTTAATGAAGTAATAATACTGAACAGTATGTCCAGGCAACATGTTAAGCTCAGCACCCTCTTTGTCTTAATAATAACGTAGTAAAAGAACGTGTTATAGTGACGTGCAATGAGCCGTTAGAAGTCAAGGCCTTTATGACATCACAATTGCCAGCATTCTGACAGCAGGCCAGCTGTGGGTCACAAATTCCGGTCGCCGGGGAGACCCCGCTCTCCCGTTCCCATTGGCCGGGGAGACCCCGCTCTCCCGTTCCCATTGGCCGCTGAACAGCGGTGATGTTTCCACAGCTTCTTCGCGGAAGCTGGCAAATCTATATCGCTTCTCGAACGAGAAGAACGAGAGTCCTGTATTTACCAGCTACTGTATATCTTTTGTCTTTATTTATAATGTCTTTATTTTCATATTTTTTGTAGTTATCATGAAATACGGGATGTCAGCTCCTTATATGCTTGACCTGGTGGAGGAAGAAGCTTTTCATTGGCTTTACGTTCCGATATTGTCTGTGTTGACAGCGTTTCGAGCTCTGCTTACACGGGGCTTCCCATAGACTCTTGTCTCAGATTCCTCTTTTTGGTGGAACGTTTAGGACCAACTACAGCTGAGTTTGTTAGGTCCCATGTCGCAGTGTCTGGAGTCTGCAGGGGGTAATTACAGGCTCAACTGGATTAACAGGGAGCAGCCTTCCAAATGACGTCAGGTGAGCGTTGATGTGACGAAGGCCCTTAAAGCGGCCAGATGCTATCTGCAGAGGTGTTCTGTCTTACTGGGTCTTTCTGCCGTACTCCAGTCTATTGCTGTTTATTACGCCAACCTTTTTATGCCATAGTTACATGGGCATTGCAGTGTGTAAAATCCATAGGGGGTGTAATTACCAGCTTTTCTGGAGTGATAGGGAGTCCTTTCCCCTTCTGCTGAGCCAGTTCTATCTTTTGTTCTTGTTTGCCTGCCTGGGTTTGGCTTTTACGTTTGGTCATTGTTGACATAAGCAAGCAGGCCACTGTGATGACTTTCTACAGGCTAGTATCGTATCATTCGCGTAAGACACGTTTTTGAATGACTGCAGAGATTAATGGTGTTGCTGGCAAGGGCGTCCTGACAGATCGTTCCAGTTAGAGGCTGCTGGGAGAACCTTCCGGAAGTCCCAGCAAGCTGCCCTGGCCCCACAGTCCCCTGGCCCATGGGCCGAAGCAGGTTAACTGTAGGATGTCGACCGCAGTGCCACGAATGGCAGAGCTCTGCCTCTGGGCGAAGGGGCCGAGGATGGGATTTGAACTGTCGACCTTCCAATCACAGACAGAGAGCCCTTACGCACTGAGCCACACAGCGCCCCCCTCAGCTGGATTGTGGAAACACGTACACTGTGGCGGCACCAAAACCCCTTTCTGCTGGTGTCTGAACCGACTGGTCAGGGAGAAGCAACCGTCACGCAGACTGACTGAACCTGTCCGTCGGTCCTCCTGACCCCCATCCACTCGAGCACTCGTGCCAGTTTCAGTCTTAACCTGCGCCCCCCTGCCATGTATAGAGGGATGTGTGGCTTGTCTGTGTTTGAGGGCCTGCTAGTGGCTGCTGAAAGCTCTCTCTTTGCACATTAAATGTTTATTACAGGTACTTAAAGCACCACTTGAAGCATGTGTCCAAGCAAGGGCTAAAGCAGCTCCTTGAGGGGCAATTGGGGCGAGACTCACTGCCCCCTGTACCTCCCCTGGACTCACAGTCCCCTGCACCTCCTCTAGACTCACAACCCCCTGTTCCTCCTCCAGACTCACAGACCCCTTCACCTCCTTCAGAGTCACATTGCACCCGCGTCTCCTCCAGACTCACTGCCCCCTGCACCTCCACCAGACTCACTGCCCCCTGCACCTCCACCAGACTCACTGCCCCCTCC
>JAODJU010000046.1:12843296-12855695 GCA_026776725.1 Gnathonemus echidnorhynchus
GCCTCCTCCAGACTCACTGCCCCCTGCACCTCCACCAGACTCACTGCCCCCTGCACCTCCTCCAGACTCACAGCCCCTTGTGCCTCCTCCAGACTCACAGCCCCCTGCACCTCCTCCAGACTCACAGCCCCTTGTGCCTCCACCAGACTCACAGCCCCCTGCACCTCCACCAGACTCACTCCCCCCTGCTCCTCCAGTGTTCTGCCTCAAAACACAAAGATGTTTGACATCGCATTTGATGATGTCAGTTAGGTGTCGTGTCCCTTTACACTGACTGACACAGAGCTGTCTCATACGCCGCTATTTACTCGCCATTTCTTCGGAATGATGGGCTCCAGCAATTATTCTTAATGCAAAATTCCACAATCTTAAACCGACCTGTTATTCTTCTGCGTTTCGGCAGAGATTTGCTTAGTGGGACTTGGAAACGTCACTTCTAAGCAAGGAACATTTTGCAGTTTATAGACTTTCGTATTCCATACCTCTATAGCTGACTATATAATTTATCAATTTCACGTTCAGTGTTTTGAGTTGAGGAAGCTGTTTATTTAGGCTACTTTTAATTTAACCTGTCAATTAACCGGCTCAGAAAGTTACCTGTGGCCATGTTTCATTCTCCCTCCCATCCTCCATTCCATCGAAACATGGTTCCTTTTCCCAGCTGTAATGGAAAAACAAACACGCTCAGCTCTATCCGACCCGGCCCGGCTCCATTCTCGTGGAAACACAGTGTCTGTTGTGCCGAGGCTCCGCCTTCTGTCAAGGCCCCCCCCACCATCTCACTCTGTAGAGATGGGCTGGATTCTGCCGCCCAGCTTGGGGCTGTGGGTGGTGCTGGTGGTGGGGGGGGGAGCAGTGATGCCTTCCGGTGAGCAGCGATACCAAGAAGGCTCTCTGCCCCTCTGGCTCTGTGTATAAATAGAGCTGGACACGGTCCCGGTAGCCGCCGCCTCCGTGCCGTTTGTGAGCATCTCGCGTGATTGGCTCCCAGTACCGCGGGGCCGTTTGTGAACATCTCGCGTGATTGGCTCCCAGTACCGCGGGGCCGTTTGTGAACATGTCGCGTGATTGGCTCCCAGTACCGCGGGGCCGTTTGTGAGCATCTCGCGTGATTGGCTCCCAGTACCACGGGGCGGTTTGTGAACATGTCACGTGATTGGCTCCCAGTACCGCGGGCGGTTTGTGAGCATCTTGCGTGATTGGCTCCTAAGTCCCGCGGGGCCGTTTGCTTTTTATGCTCGTCCCTGACATCTTCCCTGCCCATTTGTGGCTTCCTCTTGCTCCACATCCACCCCCCTGAAAAACGCGATGCCAGGAGCTGATCCATACACAGTGCCGGCAGCAACAGGCAGCATCTGCAGATCTGCGGCGTCCCTGAACACCCCCCGGGGTGCATCCTGCCCTCACACCCCAGAGTGCCACTTGGGGTGCAGCCCAACCCCGCTGGGTGTCTTCCGATTACCCCCGGGTTGGGGGTTGGGGGGGGGGGGGGTTATACTCCTGAGTCATTGGTTAAGATGGCGCTCGGCTGTGGGGGGTCCTACTGAGGATGGGAGTTGCCCTGGGCTGGAAAGGATGACGCAAATCATGACGGAGGCTGCTGGGTTTGCTGTTCTCAGTGGGGGGTATGTGAGTGTGTATTTCAGAATGAGTAAATCACCAGAGCTGATTTAAACAATTGAATGCATTAAAGTCGCCTGTAGCCATTGACGTATTTTTTTTTTACGAAGTATTCAGAACTCAGTACTCATTGGCCCAGAAATGTATTCAGAACTGAGTACTGAGCATACTCGAGACTGAGCGAGCGTGTACTAGGGACTTCAAACTCAATACAGAGTATTCAGAGCTGAGCTTTGTGTCGGGAAGCTTCTCCAGGCCTCCGAGCCGGAGCTCAGCTGTCTGACTGCCAGCGGAGAAGGTTGGCATGTGAGGGACGCTCTCCTTGTGTGGCCGGCTGTGCCCGTGTGGGGCGTGCGGGCATCGCTGTGGCACAAACGCCACGTCGCAGAATGCCAACCTTTCTGGAAGAGAACGGCAAATCCCCCCCCATCAACGTCGAGCATGGCACAGGGGAGCCCGCCTGTGTTTATAAAAAGCAGAGGCTTCTAGGGCCTGATTACAGGGTGATTCAGTGCTGTGCTGACCAGACTGTGGTCACACATGTGACTGGATATCCCCACACGACCTCCGCTCCATCTTAAAAGGGTAACTCCTTCATCCTCGCGCTGGCCATTTGCACGGCATCATCGTCTATTAGGGCACCCCCCCCCCCCCCCCACTCCGCCGGTGAGTTCAGACTGTGATCGCTGTGTCCGGCTGGCCCCCGGGCGGCCCGTTTCCAGCGGTTCTGAACCCAGGGATGACACGTGTCCATTCTCTCTTTCTGCCTTAGGCTGGAATCAGTGCAGTTAAAGTGATAAAATTTTCACGATAATTAATTGCACGTTAATTAAATATGAGCTTTGTTTTCACAGAAAAACGTTACAAAAATGGATGCGAGCCGTGTTGTTAAAAAAATGACTTCAGTACTTAATTGATGGATAAAAATGTGTAGGTGACAGCCATTATCAGCTGGGCTTCCACAAGCAGTTATAATGCGTTATGACAGATGGTCCTTCTGACTCAGAGACCTCCTGGCCTTCTGAGTGAGCATAGCAACAGTAACCCAGTGGATACACAGCATCTGCCAGGTCCTTAGCAACAGCTGGGTGAAATGTATCCATAGTGCTATGCGTGGTATCGCACTTTTCTTTATACATTTTAATCAATGTCCTGAGACTGATATGGAGAGGAAGAGGTAAGGAGAGAAGGTCTGGAATTAACTAGGTGTAGACAGGCAGATCCAGGTTGTACCTGAAGGAGACCGGCGATCGGCGTCCACAGTAATGGAAAATATCGGTGACTTGCATGCATCTGGTATGTCGCATTTAATAAAAGTGCAGAGGCATGCAAATGCGACAGAGAGTCACACGCTTATTTCTGTGCACGGTAATAATCCCGCGCATCGGCGTTTGCTGACCCGCACGATGGGCGTCCCCGCTCGTGTCGCGCGATGGGTACGTGAGCAAGAGAGCCCTGGATCCGAAATCTCCGAGCAGGACGGGACCGGGGACGCGGGATGACGTGTTGTTCCCAAGGAAACTCGCAAAAAAGGAGAGAACAAACAACAAAGAGGCGACGGAGAGCGTCCCTGCTCCGCGGCCGGTCGGGGCGCCGCGGTGACACTGAGCAAAGACAGTGTGTTCCTGTGGCGGGCAGGTGACGCACCCCTCCTTTCCCAGCATGCCTCCGGATCTCTTATCCAGGGACGACACGCGGAGCGTGGGGAATGGCGAAACGCACACTCCGCCGCGGTACGAGTTGCGACGCCAGCCGCGGATGGCAAAAATAGCAACGGGGCCGGTGTTATTAAATCCAGGCGGCAGGTTCTGATGCAGAGCCGCGGGGTAACGGGTCGTGACTATCAGCCGTGTCCCTGGCTCCGCCCACAGCCTCCCCAGGTAGGTCCCCCCCCCCCCGAGTCATACAGTGCTTGCAAGGTCGCGGTTTAATGGCACAGTTCCCGAGAGGAAGCGCTCTGTACTGACGTGGCCCCACCTCAGAAAAGGGGTCAACGTCTGCTGTCTCTCGGTTATGAACTGTCAGTCCCGTCTTGGTTGGTGTCACGACACTGGGTTCTCCTGCTCTTGGTCTGCCCCTCCACCGCCAAGGCCTGGTGGGGGCAGTATGGAGGCATGTGGCCGATCCGCTAACGAGGCCCTAACCCATTAGGGTGTGACCGTATGCTGCCTGTCTCATCCCTTCCGCCTTTACTTAAATTCTCACGGAAAAGTGTTCCTAACTTTCCCAGTCGTGCTGTTTTATCCTGCGTGATCGAATTTGAAAATATTTAATTTTATTTTTTCTGAATTATTCTCATGACTGTATGAACTGGTTACTTGTACTTTTCTATATATTACTGCACATTTTCTTTTGAGTTATATGTTGTTGTATATAGTATGTTATTTATAGAGCACCATGCAAGCTGTGCTACGTTTAATGGCTGTCCACCTGCCGCGTAAATCGCTCCGTAATCTCAGTGCTGTTTGTCCATGTGTTAACGCAGAGGAAGCCTTACGTCACCCGGCGAAACAGCCACGTCATCGAAGTGTAGGTCATCTGTCTCGCACTTCCCGCAGGTGAAGGATGAGAAGAAAATTCAGGAGGTGATCGACCTGACGGACTACGAGCGCTCGGAGGAGCTGCGCAAGACCAAGAGCCGGAGCAAGAAGAACCACAGCAAGTTCACCTTGCTACGTTCCAGGCAGCCTGGGAACACAGTGAGTCCGGCAGCCTGTATACCAGCACTGCAAACTGGGTGGGGTGCCAGGAAACACCCTGGCTTCATCACAGGCCAGCTATTACAGTATTGTCATGTTTACACTGGATCGCTGGGGGGGACAGGGACAGCAGGTGCCTAAGAGAGGGTAGGTTAAGTCACTGAACGTCTGGAGTCTGGAGGGGCGGGGGAGGGGCACCCGCAAATGTCCTGCACGACTCCGCAGTGCAGCGAAGTGGCTTCAGTAGTCGGTAAACTGTCCTGACCCTGCTCAACTGTCCTCCTGTCCCTGGTAATTAAATCTGATTGTGCTAATCGCCTTTCACTCAACCCGCCACAAAAACACCCCTCTCCAAACACAGGACACACTTAGCCAATTTCCCAAAAACGATCGCCGGTCGAAACAGGCACAATTAAATTTGATTGGCTAATGCGAAGTCTGGGCGGGAGGGTGCGGCCTGGAGCTACGCAGAGGCTTGCGTCTCATCACTGGGCTGTAACCCTGTCTCAGCCCCCTGCCTACACACAAACACACACCCAACCGAGTTCCTGGGTTTTTAACCCAGAGTGTGTAACTTCCTATCAGAGCTACTTTAGTCAGTGTAGTCAGTTGGGTTGGCAGGTTGGGGCCAGCTGATTGGCCCCCAGAGTGACCCCTTCCCTGTCACTCACCGATTCAAAACATATCATTGGCTAATGATAAGATTGGCCCGTCTGTATGATTTATGACACCTATTATACCACCAACCTTAAAAAAATTCTAGAATTGCCCCTGTGTGTGTGAAGGGGGGGGTGCGGCTCAGGAAGGAAAGTCCACCCACCTGGGTTTTCAGGGTTCATTAGAATCATTTTGTATAAATTTTCTTTTGTTTTCTGCTGCCTGCACTCTGACAGCTATCATGTTGCTGATTTGTTTCAGTTCCTAAGTATTTCCTTTAAAAGTTTGCATGTACAGCTTGTGCTGTGTATCCTGCCCACTCAGTGCTGAACCGCAAGCCCTCGCTATCCTTTCCCTGCTCGTCCCCACGTCACACGGTTCCGTTCACCCCCACAGCTCTCAAATTTATTTGTTTAGCAAATGCATTTATCCAAAGCGACACCAATTGAAAGCAAAGTTAGACATTCCCTGGAAGACTTGTGGGGTTATGAGTCTGGCTCATGGGCCCAACTGAGAAATCAGTGCTGATCTGGGGATTTGAACAAACAACCCTCTGATCACAACACTGTAACCTGCTGAGTCACACACAGACCACATTTAATACAAGGGCTTAATGAATGCATAGATATAAGAAACAGAGGCAGGAAAGAGTTTCCCTCCTACTAGAATGAGTAGCGTGTCATGTTAGCAGAAACTGCCGTCTTCAGCTCATGCTTGAGTCCTGACCTGTTCACCCATGTGGTTAATTTGACTGGAATGAGGATTTTTTTTGATAGCGGAGAACCAGAGCTTCCTGGTCATAAAGGGCCCCGTTGTTGTGTCTGTTATTTTGAGGAGTTGATTAGCTCCTGTCTGCTGGTAACGGAGCCAGGGGGTGGGCGGCTCCCCACCGAGGCTCCATCCTCACCCTAACCGAGGCCTCACTCAAATTCTTTTAATGAAAAACAGGTTGCCTCGACGACAGTGGTGGAGTTACGGGAGATGCTGCACTGAACCCCTTCCTTTTGGCACATGCCACACTATGGGCTTATGGGTTTAAAACCGGAAGGGTAGTGGTTCAGATGCCGCTGATGGTTCAGGTCTGAGGAGGATCCCCCTGCCGTCCCCTTGAGTGCAGCATTAAATCAGAAATGAAGAGTAAATTTCCCAAACTCACTCAGTCCACGGGATATGTTTTTAAACATTTCTGTGGAATTTACTGCGTTTTGGTTCCCAGTACAGTAACATATGATGAGGAAGCCTGCCTTTAGGTCATTGGCAGCCTCATCTCAAGCACAACAAAGAATGGACTGAGTGTGTTTTGGAAATTTGATCTTCAGATATGTGAGATTTATTGCCTGTAAATCAGTTTGAGAAAGCAGATGTCTGATTAAAATCCTACATTGTGGTCCCGTCAAAGTTATGCATTTTAATTATTTAATCACAATGGGCTGCATTAACAGAAGGACTTCAAACCGAAGTCATATTTGTGCGAATTTGTGACTAAGTTGAGTAGTCATGGAAAACAAGATGACATTCTTCAGATGAGACTTTGGTGCATATTGTCCTGTGTCATCGCTGTTTGACTTATTTCTCTCGTATGTCCTTCCAGAGTCACTCAGCTGACGGATTTATCTATTGTTATAGATCAGAATAATGTGGAGGTCTTGCTTATGCCGTTTGCCTGGGTTATGTGCTTGGATTCGCGCATTTGCATCTCCGATCGCGTGATTTAGTTTCCGTCTCAAATTCAACCCAGACGTGTTGATTGGTTCAGTCTTCCCTCACGACAGGAGTGAGGATGCTAAATACACTCGACAGATAGTCACATGGTCCTCGCATCCCGCTAACGAGCTCCGCGGGATCCGGCGGCCCGCGTGGGCGACCTGCGGTCCTCGCCAGACCACGCATGGTGGGCGGTGGGGGGGCAGACCCATAGTGGATATGAGTCTCCCAGCTTTCCGTATCACCCTATGGGGTGAGAGCATGAGACAGGGGTGTGTTGTGCTGTGGAGTGACTGTTGAGTTTGTGCGCGACTAATGAGAGACGCCTTTTCTCAAACAGGCTCGTGTGACCCACGAGATTTCCGCTGTTTGTCTTCAGTACTTCTAAGGACCAGTAGTCTGAACAAAATGCCCCCTTTTTTGTTTGTAATATATTTCGTTTAAATGCCTGCAAAATAGTCCATTAGGACTTTAGTCGCTGTAGCACATGCAAGAGCGAGAACCTTAATCGTAAGTCATAAAGGTCGCTCCCCCTGCTCTGTGTGTGCGCTGGCTTTTACACAACATCATCCTGCTTGAATTTATTTCCATTCAGCAGTTTGACACATAATAATAAACAGTACATCCATCTTCCATAACTGCTGATGCTGTACAGCGTTGTGTTGAGCCTGGAGATAGAGAACACAGGGCACAAGGCAGGGTCCACCCTGGATGGAATGTCTTTTAATACTAGAAGATGCAAAACTTACATTTTTCTCATGTATCTTGGGTTACATAATTGCTTTACAAGTACAGGTAACTGACCAGTTGACTCTGTTAAGTGACACGAACAAGCATGAACTGGGTTTGACATGCCGTATTCTAGTAACCAGCATTTTTTTTTTTAGTTACCCAGAAACAGAGAACATGCAGTCATCCGTACAGTTAATTAGGTCTAAATTAGTTCAATTGGTTCAATTAAAGAAATAATTAGTTCGGAACGTAGACGCGGGTCTAGAGGAGATGGCCGCTTGAGTGGTGCTTCTGTGATGTTGCCGGGTTCTGGGCTGCTGGATCACTTGCCTTTCTGACCGCACGTTCAGCTTCCTGTCTCTCTCTGCCCCAGGTGCCAAATCTCGTGTTCCTGGCTGTCAGCCCCGAAGAGAAGGAGTCCTGGATCAATGCTTTAAACGGCGCCATCACGAGAGCTAAAAACCGTATCCTGGATGAGGTATGACCTCGTTCATACACACCCTCTTCATTCTACACGCTTAATATCTCAGCATCAAGATGAAATGTTCACAATTACCCACTCCTACTAATATTGTATACAAATTAAGGCAGAAATAATTATTGATTCAATCAGGAATATATTTTATTTTACGTGTAGGATAAGTGTATATTACAAATATAAACGACAAGATTATTTATTAGTCTTTAATGCACCCTGTCATGTTCTCCATGAAAAACACAGTTGTGGGATCAGAGCACAGGGTAAGCTAGCCTGAATCGCCCCAGAAGTAGTTGGGTTTAAGAACCTTGCTCAAGGACCCAACAGTGACATAATTATTCTGCCAGCTATAGGTTTTGAACCCACAACCTTCTGGATGTGAGCTACACACCACCCTGCTTCCTGTCCTCTCTGAGGTCCACAAAAATGGCAGCGGCCTCCGTGAAGCAGTAAGAACATCGCTTAGCTGTAGATAGTGGTGCCTCTCGTGAGATCTGACCCAGGCGGATTTTCATTTAAACATCAACACAATTCATTACTTCCACGAAAAAGGAAGCGGATGCTTGCTTCTGTGCATGGCCTCGAGGCAGAAGCACGTCCTTGATGACTAATCCCTTCTGAGTCCTCGCTCACGTCCTGCCGCAACGCACACCTGCTTCCTTACTGAAATTGCATGACTTGACTCATTTGTCTGGTTTGGCTCCCGGGATGGAAGGACAACGGACAAATGTAATCGTGACGACTGCGGCTGATTTCCTGCCTTGCTTTGTAGCTTCGCAGAGGGGAGACAGCTGCTTGACTTGAATCGCCCCGATGCATGAAATAATGTGATCTACTAAACAACTGAGTCAATTAACAAGGCAGAATTCCGATTTGGTGCCTTAAGTTGAGTGGGTGGCGTGTAGCTCAGCAGGTTCTGGGATCTCCATCCATGGCCAGAAGAGCGATAAGAGCAAGGACCCTTAAACCTACTGCACCAGGGCTGTTGGCCGACCTGCCATCAGATCCCAAGCTCTCGTCACTTGGATGTTGCTTTAGACCAAACCAGCTGCTAAATAAATGTGAATATGACTGGCAGCTCTATGGCTGGGCTCCTCCCGCTGCGTCTGTCCGGGATCCGCTGCTCTCCTGAAGGCCCAGTGCAGGATGTTGGTCCTCCATTACTCCAGTGTTTCGAACCCGGTCGTCAGGGACCCTCAACTCTCTGCTAGACAGTCTAGAGTCCTGTGTCCTGTATGGGCCTGAAATTAAAACCTGGCCTGAGTAGTAATAGGAAATCTAAAACCCAAGCCCGACCCGAACCCCAAATTGTGGAAGATTTAGTTATACATGAATATGGAGGCATTTGCAAGCTTTTGTGAGGGGAGGGTGGGTGTTGGGGGGGTAATGAAAGTGCAAACGAGCAAAAGACCCAGCAAGCAAAAAAAACGCGATTTTTACATTAAAAAAAAATCTAAATCACTCATAAAGAACAAACCCAAATCCAACTCGAGCCAAACCCGAAACCCAAAACCCGCTTGGTTTGGGTTGCAGACCTCTAAGACTGTCCATATTTTTGCTCCCTCCCAGCTCCCAAAAGGTGAACTGTTGGGGGGGGTCCTCGAGGACCGGTTTGGGAAAAACTGCTTTAGTCAGACAGGAAGGCAGCAGGAGGCCCGGAAGCTGCGTGAAGCCCGGCCTGCTGTGCGAAGCCGGCCTGCTGTGTGAAGCCGGCCTGCTGCGTGGGCTCCCACGAATCACATCCGTATGATGTGAAAGCAGGCTGCAGGGTAGTGGGGAGGGAGGAGGTGCAGTGGAGCCCCTTCAGGAGGTTCTGTGAACGTGGAGAATAAATGTCACGGCACTTAACGGGTCACTGGGGGCCTGGAGCCTATCCTGGTACAAGGTAGGGGTTCATCCCGGATGGGATGCCTGTCCATCGCTACACACATACTATGGGTCCTTCAGAGATTCCGTTGTGCTCGCCTGCGTGACTGTGTGGAAGGAAAACAGAGCACCTGGATGACCCCCGTCTAACACGAGAACATGCAAAATGCACACAGAGCAGCTTAGCTGCATGATATGTGGTTTGCAGTCAGTGTTAGAATTTCCCCTCTTTTGGGGGGGGGGGAGGGGGGAGGCATCTCAGGAAGGTAAGTCCACCCATCTGGGCTTTCAAGGTTCATTAGAATCGTTTTGTTTAAAGTTTCTTTTGCTTTCTACTGCCTGCGCGCTGACAGCTATCATGTTGCTGATTTGCTTCAGTTCCTAAGTATCTCCTTTAAAAGTTTGCATGTACAGCTTGGGCTGTGTATCCTGCCCACTCGGTGCTCAGGGGAGAATTTGAGTCCTCAGCCATCGAGTCGTTGCATCGTAAAACTTCCAGAACGAGAACCGCAAGACTTCCACCATTCCTGTGGGCAGCATCGAGAGGACAGCGGTCACATGACCCAGGAACACGGACGGCCCATGGCAGCGCAGGGCCTCTTTAGGGACATTTACGCTTAGTTGATAGCGCGTGCGGCCGTGAAGGGCTTTTAGGTGAGAGTTCCACAGGAGACATCATGGGGAGATCGCCCAGGGGACGGTCACCGGCTCACGACCGGCAGGACGGCGGCTGACCTCGACTGTCGCTGTCTCTCCCCAGGTCACCGTAGAGGAAGAGAGCCTCCTCGCCCACCCCACACGCGACCGCGCCAAGATCCCACACACGCGACGCCTGCCCACGCGCGGACACCTCATGGCCGTGGTAGGTGTGGCCGCTGGTGCCATGTGACGCCTTTGATAAGGCATGATCAATCGATCCCTCATATTTGCAGAGGCCATCCAGCTCCCTGCAGTGCCCTCTTTACTCTTGTGTGATGTAGCAGTTGCTGCAAATCCATGTTATTATCACACACAGTGTGCCAGCTTTCCGAACCTCTCCTAAAGGCATCCCAGAATTTGCAGCTTTTTTGCTGTTTGATTACTTGACCACTGCCCCACATCGTTTGGCTAATCAATACCTCATTCAGTTATTTAATTGATTTAGTTCATTATTTAATCGAGCTGGTGGTGAAATTCGACAAATACACATTGATTGGCTGAGGTGCCCCTGAGGAGAGATTTGGAAAGCGATGTTCATCTAGCCATCCGACTAGATATCAGTAACTTTTTGGAGAAAAGAAGAAATTCTCATTATTTTTTTATCGCGTTATTTCATTTGCATATATTCTAATGCTAAATTAATTTTTTTTGTTGCAAATATGCACTTATTACCCAGATGTGTAGCTTAAAACATTTTCTATGACTGCCTAAGACTTTTGCACAGTACTGTAGGATCACAAAACTCACCTAGAATGGATCATCCAGTAAATGATGATGACTTGGTGATGCCAGTGTGTTAAAAGGGAAGAGATGTACTCTAGTTACCTAAACATGGGGCTGATCAGCATGTTATGACTGTACATGGATAACCATGGAGGAGTTTTGGTTGGTGGAGGTTCTGCAATGTGGCGCTTGCATAGAACTTCCTGTTCTCTCCGCAGGCATCCACCTCGACGTCGGATGGCATGCTGACGCTGGACCTCGTCCAGGAGGAGGACGCGGCCTCGCCTGCGGCAGAGGGGCAGGACAGCTGCGAGGGAAGCTTCCGGGTCGATCTGGACAAGTCCCTGGCCCTGCTCGCCAAGCGGTCCAACAGCGATGGCTGCCCTGCGACGCCGGCGGCCTCCGAGGCCAGGGGAAAGTCGGACAGCCTTCCCCGGCAGGAGGGGGCAGCTCACGCCCTGGAGAAGGTCCGCCGCGCTTCATTGGACGAGATCCTCATCTGCCAGGCTGGGGCACGGTCTGCGTCTCCCAGCACCTCCACCTCAGAGCTACAGGACCTCATAGCCCAGAAGCTGGAGAGGACTCGGGAGATGCTGGCGGAGGTGCGGGTCGCGGGGCCCGAGGCCACAGACACGGACTCGGGGGCCGACCGGGCGGAGGTGGAACGCCTCCTTCAGGAGGCCGCCTCAGCCTGGGGCCAGGCCCGGCGTGTCCTGGAGGAGGTCAGGGGACTGCAGGAACTGTACCGGCAGCTGGAGCAGAGCCCCGCCGCCCCCCTGAGCCCTTCGCACACTGCAGGGCCCAAGAGCCCCCTGCTGGCCGACTACAGGAAGAGCATGATGTAATCTGTGAAACCGAATAAGATGCGACATTCTGAGTGCAGCGGAGAGGAAGACAAAGAGGAACGTGGCAGGCGTTGGGGGGGGGGGGGTGACAGTAGGCTGCTCGGGTCTTTTTTTACTTTTCACCATGACAGAATTTGTACGTAGCTACAGGGTGGACACCGCTGACCACAGGTCACTCGGTTATTCCGTCGAGCCCCCCCATGATTCTCTGGGTGATACATGGGTAGGAAAGATGGACCATCAAGCCAAGCCGCTGCTTCTCACACTGGGGGGTCTTCATGCCCTCTGTATCGGCGCAATCTCCTCTGCATCGCTGTATCCCGCAGTGCCGCTTCTCTTTTATTCCAGGGAACCCCTCCCACCATCACGCCCCCCC
>JAODJU010000046.1:12859248-12876891 GCA_026776725.1 Gnathonemus echidnorhynchus
AACTTAATATGGATTCTGCACATGTGAAACGACGTCAGTCCCGTTTAAATTGGAACAACCCCCAGTGTTTACCTCCACCTCTGCAGGCCGCAGCGCAGTTCGAGTGAATCGCTGCTCCCCATCTCCGAAGAAAAGAGGCCCAACCAAACACCCCATGAACTTACCAGCTTCTTCATTTACTGAAGAAATTGAGTCTGAGCATCTCGACATGATGGCATGAGGCTCCATGCTCAGGTCTGGGTCTGATCTCGACTGCCATCTTTCATTTCCGCCTTGCCCAACACCATCGCTCGAAATGTGAAGGTGATCTTTTATGATTATTTTTTTTATGCTGACTGCCCAGAAATGCAATATGGTCCGTCATCCCAGAGATGGGCTCCACCTCTCGTACATCCCTTATGACAGTGAACTAGCTTGGGAGGCTCATTGGTTGTTAGCCGCTATGGAAGCTTGAGAACAACTGGAACAGGAAGCTGTGGCTCATCAGGTGACATCTGATTGGATGACTGATGAACGGAGGATGCTGATTGCCTGGCTCATGTGGATCCGCTAACTGTTATCAGCGTGGATTCATCCCACAGTCAAAACAAGAACAGAAGCCATCAATCCTCCCTGTAATGAACTATAATAAGCACTTAATGTTACAGGTGATTTTTAGCATAAATCATAAAATCAGTTTCTAGTATCAGATCTGAAACACTAAAAATCGGTCTAAAGGCGACTGCTAATGTAATACTCGCAGATTCTTTTCATTATTCTCTCTACCATAAAGAAAGCCCTACTGTCCTGCTGACAGAAGACTCCCCATTAAATCCACCCACCAACCCCCCCCTCATGATACAATGACTGCCAGTTGCTGTGATTTTTTATTTTTTTTGGTTTTCTCCTGGGGGAGCCTTTTGGTGCGATCGCCATGGTGATTCCAGCCGGTTTCTCAGGCTATAACCGGGGGGGGGGGGGGGGGGGGGGGGGGAGCTGGCCTGCACGTGGGAAAATGTCACAGCTGTTTGGCTTTTTTTGGGTCTATAGCTTCAGATGTGGCGGAGAGAGGTACAAGTCTGTGCATGTGTGCGTGTGTGTGTGTGTGTGTGTGTGTGGTCCAGATATACCTTACCTTGTGGGGACCAAATGTCCTCACACTGTGAAGAATACCTGTTTTTTTGACCTTATGGGGACCAGGCACTCAGTTTTCTAAAAATTCGTGACTGCAATCAAAAAACTAAACATGCAAAAACTCTTGTATTTTATTTGGTTACTTGGTTATGGTTAGGGCTGGGTAGTAGTTAAGGTCATCATGGTGGGATTAGAGTTTTCCTATAGAAGTGAATGAAGATATAATTACAAACCTGTGTGTGTTTGTGTGTGTGTGTGTGTGTGTGTGTCAGTGCAAATGCCTCAGCATGGTACCAAGGTGGCTAAGCTGAATATGCCAAGTCATAATTACATTGGGGGCGAGATTGGATGAACTGAATTATTACTGAGTCAACTGACTCCGCCTCCATACACCAGACAGAGGACAGTGCCCCCACTTACCCACACCCCCCAACCCCTCCTCACACCTTCCGTCAATCAACGTCAAAAGCTCCCCGCTTGTAATTCTGGGCACAGGTTACATTTTGCAAAAAATCACAGATTCGGACACTCATGACGAACCACAGCACGCAGAAAGGCTTTCCTGCAGCCTTAGTGGTGTGCGAGTGGACCGGAGCAGGGCAAAGGAGAGAACATTACACGTGGGTCACATGGGGGTTCAGAGTTCTGACAGTTTCTGGTTAAGAGAGCATTCCAGAAAAGGCCCTAGTAAAAACGGCCAGCTGTGTAAAGGACTAAGATTGCAAGTTGTGCTTCATAAAAGCGTAATTTAAGCAACTTAAAAGAGCGATAATGCATGCATGTTTTTTTTTTGAGGGAGGGGCAAGGGGAAGGCAGTACCCCTCTGAAAAATTGCTTTAAACTTGTGTGAAACACCCTATGATCCATAGCATTTTTGTACTGGAGAGGAGCCTATTGCCCCATGCTGCCACCCCCCCCGGTGAACCCACCCCTCAGCTGCACACACCCTGCACATGGACTGACTGTGTTCACTTGGACTCGCGATACCCGCCTCCATACCACAGCCTTGGCCCCACAGCACCGCTCTGCCGTCTGTCCGTTTGCTGAAGCGCTGCTTCTGTGCGGTTCTTCGTTTCAGTGGCGCCACTGCAGCAGTGATTAATCCCGCCGTGTTCACTGCGCACGGGCTGAGAACCACGTATCAGCTGCTGATTGCTTTGTACGTGTGTGTGTGTGTGACAGAGTGTGTGTGAGTGTGAGTGTGAGTGTGTTTCGCCAGCTTTTGTACATAATAATGAGCAGGCCCAGCATTTTGGGAGGTGCTCCTTCTGTATTTAAAGGAGGCCTGTCGCTTCTCTTGGTTGCTCCCGTTCCCAAAGGGTATAATAATAACTCAGACAATGCTACTCCAGGAGTCAGGAGACGCGCAGTGCCATATGTCAACAAAAGCCAGGCAGCCCTTTAGCATGGCTGCTGTGAGCTCTCCCTGCTGTAGCCCAGATTCTCCATATAAGGCATGAACTGCCTGGTGACCCCCTGATTGGTTGGCTGGATGGAACATAAAGGTGGAAGAGGGGGCTAGAGGGAAGTGGGAGTCCATTGCAGTAGGCTGGGAAATATATATGTGGGCGGGGCAAGGGGCAACTAAGGCGGAGGGATGGGTGTGACAGAGTAACAGTGCCTGCCATTCAACCCAGAAAGTAAGAAAAAAAATACAGGTTCTAAATATTCATTTGGCGGCTGTAGTTTATGGTTTGTAAGGTGAAATAAAACGGTTCACAGGCCTGATGGTAAATGAATAGAACATAACAAGGTCTCCTTACCTGCATCCTAACACCATATTTTGAAAATGTTCAGATTTCAGAAGATTTTCAAGATACCTCCTCACCTGCCTGCGTAAATAAACACGACCACCAAAGAAGCTTCTGGCAATGCTGGGGTGGGACTGGGAAGCACAGATGAGTCTGTCTGTAGGACGGTGGGCTGTCGCTGACCCCTGCAAGGGGGGTTGGGGGATAAACGTGGCTGGAAAACTGCACCTGTGGTTTGAGGTGCAGGGTTCAGCGGGAACTGTAACCCAGACAACTGGCACCCAGTGCATTCCACCCATACCGCCAGTCCTCAGTGCTCTCATTTTCTGACACACACGGGGACGTGCACACAATAGCACACTCACACACACAGCGTTGCAGTGAGACACACGCGGATCCACAGAGGACGCTTGTAAAGTCTAACACACAAACCCACAGAGTCCCAGCGGCATGCTGCTGTTCGTCCTGAAAAGAAGGGACTCGAGCGAATGCGTTCTCCAAAGGCGTCAGGGGTTTCGAAGTCGATCACATGCTCATTGCTGTTTGTCATCGGGGGCCAGAGGGTGTAACAGCCGAATTTGGTAGATACAGTTGCAAATCTACACACCCTAAGTCATAGATATGTCTGGCTTCTTGGCTGAAACAGCCAGCTGACACTTCAGTCATATTCGCCTCTCAAGAATGCCCACTGGTACCTACAAAGGTGATGTCAATGGTGTTGCCAGTACTGTGGCCCGGTATGTGAAACCCAAATGTTCTAAAGGCTCAGCCAGCCGGTGGGCCGGAACCTGACAGCAAGAAGATGCACTTCCCCTGCTAACCAGAAGAGCTGGGGGGAGACAGAGAGCAGACCCACCCAGGGCAACACCTGTCTATACTTCATATGGGCCAGGTACAATGCTGCTCTCCCTTGACCGTTTAAACACAGTATCCTGAAATGTATGAAAAAAAAATCACATTGGATTTGTGTCAATAACAATGTGATTCCTGCCCCCGTCATTTAAAACCATGCAATCTTACATGAGACCCCAAGAAACGGGGGCAGAGGGCTTTCACTTCCACCGTAGTTCCAGTCTTTCTCTAGATGCTCATTATGTTCTGTGTACCCCCCACCAAAATTCCGGGGAACGGCAGGTATACATTTATAATATGTATATTTAAAACATAGAAAAAATGTCAAGTTAAAAATAAGCTCGAAACCTTTTAACACGTTCATATCAATACAATAGAAGCATTGCTATTTTGATGTCAAAGTGATCATTGATGACAAACCACAATGAAACATGTCCTATGCATTGAACCCATATATGACATAGCAGGGGGCAGCTAATTCAGCCCCCGGGGAGCAGTGCTTGGGGTCACTACCTTCTTCAGGGTACCTCAGGGGTACTTTTTTGGTAAGGGATTCAAACCAGCAATCTTTAGATTACAAGTGAACGTCCCTAAGCATTAGGCCACCACTGCCCCATTTGCATATGCTTATACACTGTCAATACACCACGATTTTCTTTTGATAATTTATAGAACCAGTGTATTGATGCAACATGGTGATTTAACTTTCCATATAAAAACGTAACTGCGATTCTTATTCTAGATGCTAAGGTCATTTAATCTTTTTATTAACACCATTAAATCTTGTTACATAACACGTAAGATATATGATGCAAACAGAGCAATATTTCATTTTTTTTTCAACGAGGTTCAAATGTGGACTTTACTGCCATCTAGTGGAAATATTATGTAATATTCTAAACATACACGTATAGCACACGAGGACTCTTCCCTAAACTAGTAAAAATGTTTATGTAGTATTGTTTAAAAATTCGTATTCGTGTATCACGGCATCTGGATATATTTAATACACCCGCTCCTTTAGCTTGAGACCAGCCGTATGCTGAGATGAACTGGGAAAATTTGGCCAGAAACGAACCTCCTGGTCACTTATAGTCAAGAAAGAAGGAAAACTAACCAAGAACAAAACATCCAAAAAAAAAAAAAACTTAAACAATGATTCGGAAACACCTGAGCTGGAGGTGAATAAATACATGAAAAGAAGGGTATGATACACTTTTTAGTTAATTTTTGTAATTTCAAAAATGTCAGGGTCATGTGAGGTTTCCAGGCATGATGATTATTAAAACATATACGGCAGGCACATCAAGAACCAAAGCATGGACCAAAGCATCCCCGTCGCGGTAATAGCAAATTAAGGCTCTTACTCCCCAACAGACATGGAGCGATTCCGTCCGGGATGCCTGTGCCGTCAGCCGCCATCTGCGCAGGTTTCACCGGGTCTCAGAGGACCGCGCCATTTCACCCACGAACTCTAGGTGCCGCTGTAGGGTATAGTCGGGAACCAATTTTCGCTTTCTGGGCAATCCTGGCTGTAAAACATAGCCTGAGCTGGTCTAGGTACGTTCTTTATTAACACCTTATTTTCTTGACCAAACTAATATAGCTTTTCATCATCAACGGTAATGCTTTCATATACGGCAGGATGGACCTCCTTTGGGTAAGTACAGGGACATCAAGAATGTGCTGTGCACAATTTACACTTAAATAGGATTCCGTTACACTCATTAAAGTGGTCCAGCTCTCCTTGGGACGGTGTTCCTGTCGTAGCACTACAATAATCCCTGCACTCCGCTTAGTCTACATGCCCGGATTTGTATAAGAGATTTAAAATGTGGGTTAAAATAGAAGCTTAAAGTATGACTGTTTGTAATCATAATGTTCGCAGTATGTTTGGAGAGACAGAGTACGGCATGAAGTCTTGCATGCTTTGCAGCATACATTTCGAGTTTGGTGTTGATTGTAATTGCACTTGAAATACCTGTCAAGCGTCTTTTATTTTCTGAATGAATAACCTCAACGAAGGAACAAAAAGCAGAACAATTACAATGCGGGGCCCTGCTGTGGCAGAGCCTGTGCAGTTAACAAGCGTGATGACAGGCGACACGGCAGCTTCGCCCTCGGAAGGCATGTGGCCTGTACGGGCCACTGAAACGCCGTCAGCGCGGGACTGAGCAGTGCTGCCCCTAACTGCAGCGGCCTGGAGCCTGACTGGCCCCCGTGTAGGGGGAGGGGCTCGAAATCATCGCCGATGAACATGCATTCAAAATGGATGGAAGGAAATAACGGGCGAGTTTCCCGAACAAGGATTAAGACTAGTCTAGGACTAAATTGCCGTTTCAATGGAGATTCACCATTGTAACTCAAAACTAGTCTAGGTTTAGGCTTAATCCTTGACTGGGAAACTGGCCAAACGATTTATATGTGGAGGTCATACATTAAAGACTAACATTTAAGCCTAGAAATAGCAAGAACGACGACAACTAAACGACAATAAAAATAATAAATTCTAAAAAAAATAAAATATTTTTGTAACACCAATGCTGCGTAAACAACCTCAGGTGACTTCACCTATTTTTTTCTTAAAGATATATTGTATTTGGCCAAAACTCCACTGTTCAAGTCACGTGGCGCCAGTCATCTTCAGTAAATGTTAAGTGTAAGACTTTACAATGACACAGTTGGTGCAAACTCCATACACTGGGGCACTTAACTGTCACTACTTTTCAGTAGTTTTGTAATGTCTCTTAAATTTTGGGTAATGCGCCTGATTTAAGTGTCAATGACGCTCTTTGATCTGCCCTTAATGCAAAAAAACACCATCACTCTAGAAACAGGTGATCAAATTAAGGCTCCAAACATACTTGAAGGCAACAGGTACTGCACGACACACAAAGTACCAGACAGACATGAGCCAGTAAAACATCACTTTAAAAAAAAAAAACCTAGTCATGGTATTTTCCCCTCTGCATTTCTAGAAGACAAGCCCTAAATATGTGACACATTCAAACAAAAAGCCACGTTGTCATGATTGACTTTCCTTTTATGATTTTTTTTTGTGTTGTTGAAATAAAACTATGAGTAAGTCTCTATTGAAGAGCAAACAAAATATTGACCAAAATCTATTGCCAGCCCAAGTCCCCTCCTTGGCAGCTTAGAACAAGCGACTGCCCATTTGATATTGCATTTTGACACATGGGGAATGACAGGCTGCGCAGGGCGGCGAGATACAGGGTCAGCAAGGTCGCAGGGGTCACAGGAAGGCCAGGGCAGCACTAAGTTCTGTCTGCTGAACAGGTGCCGAAGGCACAGGGCCCCTCCATCTGTCCCTGGGGCTGCCCCCCTGAAGCGAGGTGGCCTAATTAGTTATTGATGAGTCTTCTGTGCTGATCCGCAGATGGCGGATTCACGGTAATACCCCGACCGGCAGACGTATCATTCCTGCCCACTGCAGTCCGGGCAACTTAGTGTGCGAGGGCAGGTCTGCAGATCAGTGAACCCACACTAATGAAACGTACAAGACACACACAAGTACAAATGCAATTTGAGAAGTACTGACTACTAGCATTCAAAAATTGCAGCGATCATCACCGCATTGGATAGCATACAAACTATTGGCTAGTTGAACTACACTTCATTCATACAAAGGTGTCTGACCGTTCACTTAACTCCGCACCTAGAGTAAGAGAGGAGATAGGCTGAGCTTATTAAAGAGATTAAAGTTTTATTAATTTTTTATTTTAAAGCATTTTTCCTTTTCTTTAAAAACCATCTTAGGAAGTTTACAGCACACAAATGCCAAACTGTCACAACAGCAAGACAAAAAAACAAAGGATAAAACCACTAGAGTGTTGTGGGACTAAAGCATCACCTGATCTGTTTTGTAAAAAGTAAAAAAAAAAAAAAAAAAAACAGGAGATACAGTTGGAACACATACTATATACATATTGCCATACAAACAATAAAGATGTCACTCTGTAGAATACCAAACAAAGGAAAACTAAAACTCGTCCACAGCCTGACAAAGTGAAAGGTACTTTCAGGCGTGATTGTGTCCTACTGCAAAGAGGTATGGCCTCAAGTCACCACGTGCTTAAAACATCCCGATATGCCCGTTTTTAAAAAAAGATTTAAAAATCACTTTTTGAAATAGGTTAAAACCACAGCACTTTGCATTATGAACAATCACCCCAAGTTATCAGGACCGAAGAGTGACGGCCCTAGAGATTCTCAGTCTCAGTTCATTTTCACATTAGCTCTTAACCTGATTGGCTAAAATAAATGTCAGTCATTAGTCCTTCAGGTTTCTGAAGATGGCTTTAAATAGAACACACTGGAAGGAATCTGTCCAGGACCAATACGGGCCTGGATAACTGAAACATCCCATTTTCCAGTACCTTCCCAAATAATCCTCAATCCCACCCATGTCACCCTAACTCTTATACCAAAAACAACTCAATTAAATATGAACAGCCTACAACAGTGGATGTCCAACTAACCTGTAGTTAAAAAGAATTATCGCTATCCAATACAGAAGCACTGGAAATAAACCAAGTAGCGAACAGTGCAAGGCTACGTGTAGCAGGCAGGATTCTGGGTTTGAAAGAGTGAGATAAAGATGTCCATTGAGGAGCTGCCTTTCTGTGACAAACACCACCCAAGCCACAGATGATGAAACCCAAATGGGTGACAGGGATACAACCTAGAAACATTTGATTCTGGGTAACTAGAGGTCTTGAAGACGTGGGGTAGCTTACCGCAAGAGACCCAAATGTCCAGTTTTGTCTAGAACAATGCCTGATAAGATGACTGGGGCGAATCAAATTGTGAACAAGGAACAGCACTGGATTTTAAATCACCATGTGTTTTCCATCAACAAAAGCCCTCATAACACTCGCCCGTCAAGATGTCTGGGATGAGGGGGGAAATTTGGAATGAATCGCTGAATACCTTTCCTTTCTAAAAATAGTATATATAGAAAAGCCTCTACTGTGATATCTATGGTACAGAAAGAAAAAAAATTAAACAATGATCACACATCCGGTGGTTGTTCTACAGCTTAGTTCAGGATTGCGGGCTCTCAGGCAGGGCATAGTTAGTCCTCATCATCATCATCCTCCCCATCGTCTTCAGGATCCCGCTTCCGCTTCTCTCCCCGGACACCCTCCTCCTCCTCATCTGCAAAGGAATATGCCGATTCAACAAACAGTGACACCTGATATCTGGAGTCGCATATCATCTTCAGTACTATTCAGATGCTTTATTGTTTTCACAGCAACAAAATTTAAATACTATATAGCCAAAGAAACAATCCTAGAATATCCAGGTATTCTGACTGATACAGAACATGGTCTAAACAGCCTAAATTAAACACTTTAGTTTGATTCAATAAGAATCAATTCCAATTCATTGCTACAAACTCCAACTACATCATACACTGAAGTAATGCAAACTGAATGCAAAATATCAAATAATGCAAGAGTTTACATTCAGAAACCGGCAACCCTGAAGCTACTTCACAGGACAACTAGATCTGATATTCATTCAGGCAAGAACAGTCACCTTCACCCTCTCCTTCCTCTTCTTCCTCCTCCTCTTCCACATAGTCGTCGTCATCTTCTTCATCCTGAAGCAGAATCAAGCACAATGAGTTACTTTTGGCACAAATATTGGTTTTAGCATTGACTGCGTAAAAGATGGGATTTCAAAACAAAAGGTGACAGTTTTTTGGTGAGGATAGCAAATCCAAAGTGCATTACCTGGATGCCCTCCTTCATAAGATAGGACAGGCCAACCTCGCCCCCTTCAGAACCATCCTCCTCATCCTCCTCCTCGTCTTCCTCATTATACTCTCCAGTGGGACCAGATCCTTCCTCCCCATCTTCATCCTCCTCTGTACATATAGACAGAGTTCAATCATTTAAAAAATGTATTAAAACACAAAGATGAAGGTTCCCCTTGCTGCAAATTGTAGTATATGAATGAAAAAAGGCTAATTCAGGAAGAACTCATAGCTATGGCAGTCAACTGAAATGAGCTCAAGCCAAACATCATGATTGGCACAAAATTTTAAAACCTCACCAGTTTAATTCAACAAACACCACATAACCTGGTTAAAATTGACAAGACACCAAGCCTGAAACAAAAGCCATATTACGATGAGCACTCATTCTTCATTGTAATCACAACCCTCACCATCGTCAGCCTCCGAGTCGGGGGCCTCGTTGTCCTCCTGGTCAAAGCCATCCAAGTAGGTGACCCGGGGCAGCAGCTCAAAGACGCTCTCCCGGTACTCCTCCAGAGTGGTGATCTCACAGTTGAACAGGTCCAAACTCTTCAGACTCTTCAGGTTCTGCTGCTCAGTGACAAGAAACAGAATGACTAGAGTTGGACTAGCAAGGAGCTAGCAAGTCTGTGCCTCACACCTTGTAGACCAAACATTAAAAGGTGACAAGTGTCCATGCAGCTTTACTACTGCAGCATAGAGTAATGTGAAGAGCGAGGCGGCATTCTGACATTTCCCATACAGCAGATACCAGCTCTAAGATATAGAATGTAACCCAATACCTACTGTGTAGAATTAGATGGGTAAAGGAGGGTGGTGACGGCATCAGAATCTCCCAACAATTAACACATATTGCACAGCCTGCCTACATATCACCCACCCAGCTCGCCTTGACCTCAAACGCAAGGAACGCCATGGAAAGGACACACTAAGCAGACAGTGACCACCACAGTGACTGGAGAAGCAGAGGCCTCACTTACCAGTGCCTCCAATGTGCTGAGCTCCTTGATCTTGTTTCCACTCAGGTTCAAGTAAGTCAAGTTGGGACACTTGTCCGACAGGGTCTCCAGGCCCCCTGAGATGTTGTTGTCACTGAGTTCCAGCTAAATTAAGACATTCATCGTCACCATTTAAAAAAAATGGTATGACAAACTCAACTGACTGCATGCAGTTAAAGCAGCAGAGCTTTGTTCTAGCTTAGTATTCTCCACCCAAGGGATAAGAATTTGATATTGATATGGGTCAAAACCAGCTCCTGAACAGACGAGCTTGAGCTTCATGAGCATATGGAACCGCAGTTGGAGACACACCTTTCGAAGTTTGGGCAGAGAGGGTAACTTGGCCAGGGAGGTCAGACCCACGTTGACCATGCTGAGGAACTCGAGCTCCTTAAAGTCTTCTGTCATGCCCTCCACCTCACCGTCACTGGACCGACAGTTGTCCACCACCAGCTCAGCCACCTGAAGGGGGCAGACATGGGTTGAGGGGGAAAATGGAGGTCACAGAATCCTGAGCGTCTCTTTCTGTCTGTGCCATGTGTGTAAAACCGCCATTTTGCCAAATACTTGCACTTTCAGAAACAAGCAGCCCTGCCCTCCAACGTGCACGGATAAGACAGTCACACTTGCTTTCGTTTACAAAAACCTGTTTTCAGACTGATAAGAACCACATATAAAAACACCACAAAGCGGGTTACTGCTATTATCCTGTGTATAATTACAAGGAGTCCACACTTAAGTCCACGTCAATATAAAAAAAAAAACTCTTCAAATGCTACTCTGTTCAGTCACCGTGAGTCGGGCAAGTTTATTAGTGGCATTTTGTGAGAAACCTGCTCCGCAGTGCCACTTCATGTTTATTGCGTTTCAAAAGTGAGAACACAGTCAAACGGATGAAGTGAGAGTTAAACTGACTAATGGCACAATAAACCAGCGAAACGGCTTCAATGAAATTCGACCCTTTCCCGTCACAAACTGACGAGGCGCGCCAGTCACATCACATGGGTACGTGCTGATCTAACACGCGGAGTATCGCGGGCCGCCGAACAAGGCGGGTGGGGGGATAGGGGGCAATCCGCCCCCTGCGCGCGCCTGACGAGGCCCCCGGCAGCTTCGCGGTCAAAGTGGCCTCGCTCGCGACGGCGAAATCACAAGGCGCGCCGCGAGAGATCCAACGCCGCGCGAAGGGGGCACGCGCTTATCGGGCAGAAAACTGGGACCGAACCGGTGTCCGCCGGGAAGTCATCCGGAGAAGGCGAGCTCCATGGGGCTGGGGGGCGTTGTTTCGATCGAGTCAATGGGGAGGTGGTCCTCGCCATCTGCCAAACCGCTTCGGGTCGGGAAACAGTAATCAGGGCGGGTAGCTCAGTTTTTACTTGCGATTTGGGAATGTCACCGGTTTTTCCGCACCGCGCGTTATCCTTACATAATAACGACTATGGGGGGAATTGGGGCGAGAGCTGTTCTGCGGGGTCTGATCGGCGGGTCCGGGCCACATAACTTCGGCATTAATCAAAATGCACGGCGTTGTTACAGTGCGTATGTCGGATATCGCGTGGGGTGAATTGCTCAGTGTTGGCTATCATGGCAGATGCACGGATACTACAACAAAATGACTTCCACTCACTCAACCCGTCAGGACGGCTCGACTGCCTTCACACGTAGGCACCACCCTCTCCAGGCATCGCCACACAAACAACCATGCAACATTTTTGTACAACAATCAGCGAAACGTTTTTAAACGGTTTTTTAAAAAATCAACGCGAATATTACTAATTTCCCAATTTTGTGAGATCGAGTCAAAGCTATAGATAGTGAAAATTCCACGTACAGTAAAAATGCCCGCTTACGCCTGCTGCCCTGGAAGCCGCGAAGTTCACCTGTTCGTCTCATCACAGCACTAAAGGGCTACTGCGTGATGCCCATTAAAACGAGCAAACTGCACGTAAATAAGAAGCAGTCGAAGCCGTAGTTACGGCATGGATTTATAAATATTTTGTTTATAATTAACTAGCACGAACGATTTGGACCGAAAGAAACAAACAATAACCTGCCCTCAAAAGGGTTAAGGTGACTTAAGTTTTTGCAGCCTTCCTACAAAATAATTGTGGCGTTTTGCGGCAAGTAATCAAAGCGCGAAATATCATTCAGCGAAGTCAGAATTAAGGAAAGAGGGCTGCTTGCAAACTGGATAAGCGTGATGAATAAAACTACTCGGCCAGCCTTTCCAGCCTGTATATCCACGTATATATGTGCACGTTACAGGAAACGACCTTCTGTTCGTGCGAAAGCCATGCAGACCGAGAGTGGACTTTCCACCATTGCTAAACTTCCGAGAGCGACTAGAGCGGCGTCCGTTTGAGCGCCCATGTGGTCGCCGGGACGTGAGCGTGGAGCTACCGAGCCGCCGCGCAGCGCTTTACACCGACGAGCCAGCTAGCCTCCTCCTTGCGTTTCTTAAAAGATAAATAAATAAATAATGGTGTAACTACATACCTCCTCCGGGGTCCTATTCCTCAGCTCCAAGCTGATTCGCTTTTTCATCTCCATTTCGAGCAACAAAATAAAATAAAGCTCGGAACTGCCTAAAACGTTACTTTTAAATATCAGAAACTCCGGGGCTCCAAGCCACAGCTTAGCTTCCTTCAATGGCTGCTGACCGCTAACTGATCCTCCATGATATCTCACACCCAGTCCCGTTTATCAGGGCCCGCCCTCTTAACCATATGATTGGCCAATTTTCGTATTTCGAATTTTAAGTGGAAGGATTTCCTGCCAATCAAACAGATTGTCATGCTCAACATAATGTATTTCAGATTGCAATGCGATTGGCTAGAGTCGCGCGCGCAGTAAACTTCTATTTGTCAAAGCCATTGTCAATATAGTACTTTTAAACTTTGGGCCCGCCTACTCTTTGTTTTCATTGGCGCCTTTACTTAAGAACCGTGGTCAATGTTAAACCGTCTTATTCCTCCCAGTTATGAAGTGGAGTGTGAGACTTAAAGATATAAGAAATCTTATGCACGGAACATTCAGATATTTAGTGAGTTATTATCACTTTCTTAAGTATCACGTCTCACACGAATATCCGTCGTCGTACCGTTTTGAGCTTAAAAGCGAAAGAGGCAAACATAGGCCCGATCGCTTGACATTATGTGATACTGTATGCAAAATGGCTGCCCACATACAGCCGCTTGCATGAGGCTTAAAAGGAGAAAAGCGAGCCACGCCATCTGTTATGCAATATGTTTCCGACGAAACAGCTACCACAGGCCGAAGTTTCTATCCCCATGTTAGTCCTGGCCTTGTCAGGATTGGAAATAAGTGAGCTTTATATGGATGTAACGTCATAATCTTTAAGAAGGTTAATGATATTAGAATGATAAGTATAATGTAACTTGTTTTCTGCCCCATACCTTTATCTAGAAAAATGACATAGGAGTTGTATCTCAAAAAGGATTCTGACCTCCGTTATACTGTGATTGAAAAGATTCACCAATGGTTGTTAAACACAAACGATTACTAATTTTAATTTCCCCTTATTAATAAACATAACAATGGATTAAAGCATATATTCAATATTTGTACATGTTCTATATTTGCAAAGTATACAGTTTATCATTTTAATTTTTGAGCATTTTAAGTTACACTTGCTCAGCATTTGGAATTTTACAAATGACTCGAGAGATCCGCAACCCTGACCAGGATAAGCGATTGAAAGATAGATTATTGGAGAAAAACCAGGACCAGAATATGCAATATGCAATACATAAAATGACCACCAGAGGGCCACTGTGGCTCACATAACGATTAAAGGCTCTGAATGAGATTTAATGTTTATGCTGTTGAGGGAGACTAATGTTCTTACTGTATGTGAGACTTTCATCTCACACCTGAAACACTGAAACACTGTGACTCTCACTGACTAAATATCTGTAGGAAAGAATGACAAAATGCAGCATTATCATTTTACTAGATACTACCTTTACGCTTGCATTTTTAGTGTTGCGTGCAAACATGCGTACATTTCTACTAACAAGACCAGGCATAGTCAAGGGTGCAGGAGTGAGTTTGATATTGGATGGGGGGGTGCAGAGCTTGATACTATCTCAAAGTTTTCCAGTGTCAAGATGGTTTGACATTACCAGGTCAAACTATATTGTTAAAACAGACAAATATACAGTTCATCATAATGTTTAAAGCTAACGACCACAAAACTGTTTTGTATAGGCTATATCTATCTGATAATCAAGATAATCAACATACTTGTATACATCATAATCATAACAAGATCTTTTAATTTTTTTTCATTTTGTAGCATTTGTTTTCAGTCAAGAATCAAAAACATTAAACAGTGCTGACCATACATTTAAACAACCTCAATAATTCATTACTCATTAATCCTAGGTAATTTATGCTTTTTGGGGGCTTTTGGCAGAAAGATTGCATAAATTTGCAAAATTGCTAGTTGGGGGATTTAAAAACTTATTATTACCAGTGAGGAAAGAGAATTGTGTAATTACATTCTTTGTATATTTCATTTTATATCAGATGAACAATCACATTTCACTGCTCATATCCTCCTCAGACCCAATGAAAAAAGTGTCCTTCAATTTTAGGTTAATTGTGATTTTCTATGTCTTTGGAGGAAATAAGACATCTTTTTTCAAATTTATTTTTAATTTCACAGCATGTCCTCTTTAGTGTACAAAAGGAATAAATATGTTTCCTTACATCAGATATATGCAAAAACAAAATGTCCACTGCAATGGACATAAATGAATGGGCGGGGTCTCAGGAGGATATATACACTTTGATGAGTCAAAACATTATGAACACCCCCACGTGAAGTGAACAATGTTGACTGTCCCGTAAAAAAACGGTCCATATCAAGGTCTGGGATATATTTACGGTAAGACGATATTCGGTACTCGTAGGCGTGTTTAATGCATAAGAAATCACAGATACTTTTAATGATGATTACGGGAGTAATGTCTCATTACACACAGAGCATCGAGCCTTGCCATCCATGCTACAGAAAACGGACAACCTTCTTCCATCAGAAGGTCCGGTTCCGATTCTTTCCGTACGCAGCAAGACTTGATGCACCGTGTGTTGTGATGCATTACTCTCGTAACCATCATTAAAATTATGTGCCACAGTAACCCATCTGTTGGTTTGTACCACACCGGACAGACTCCATTCACATCTCGCACCGATGAGTCTTAGCTGCCCAGCACCCTGCTGGCGGTTCGTGGCTTTTCACTCCTCAGTCCGCTCTCAGTCGGTACTCACCACGGCTGACCGTGAGCACCCCACAAGCCGTGCCGTTTCGGAGATGCTCTGACCCAGTCGTCTAGCCATAACGATTTGGCCCTTATCAAAGTCACTCAGGTCCTCACCCCAACCCATCTCTCCTGCATCCAAAACACTTCTTGGCCCGATTTGGAGAGCGCATGTGCGAGATCGTGCCTACCTCCCGCGAGAACCCTCACTTCACCCCGTGGATTTAGTGATACTTGATAAAGTCCAATGAAAATAAACGACGAAGACCTTCTAATGATAAAATGAAGTCATCGGCTTTTTGTCGCTCGTAACAAATTTATTTTAAATAGTGAATTTATCTGGACTGGAACAGAGAGCGCGTACATTTCAAATTTAAAAGTAAAAAAAAAAACCACACAAATATAGCTTATATAAACTCTTATCACTCATGCCGCTTCTTTAATTATTATTATTTTTTAATGTAAATTGCACGGAAATTTTGGCCTAAAATTCATGTGTAGTGTTTTATTCACAAATGCAAATTTTGTAGAATATAATGTTCCCTGACTGCATTTAAAAATTTCCTGTAATTATTGTTCAACTTCTTGTTGACTGGTAATTACTGCGTTCATATTCTTAAGACTGAAATCTTTTAAGAAGTAATGAGGTAACATTTTGCAAAGCTGCAAGAAAAAACGTTACATGCCAAATAGTTGATTAAAAACATAGGAATTCACAAAGTCCTATATATGTTATTATTTAGCAAATCCTAATTATTATTATTATCCTAATTATTTAGGATTACATTATTAATGTATTTCTTAACCAAAACAATTATGATAATAAATGAGAATCAAACCATCAAGTTCTATTGATTGAATTGTCTTTGCTGCTTAAGCCTCATTTCGCATCAATGATCACCAGAGGGAGTTATCGCACAAAAATTCATTCGTATTTCCTTTTTTTCCAACTCAACTTTACGTGTATGCTACCTAGTTAGCATCAGGTGGACAATACCGACTTATTCCTAAAATTCAAAATGTCAGAAATGTCTGTTGTCATGGTGAAGACTGACGGATTCTGCAAAATTGAAACAAAGCCGTTTTGTGCCCATCATGTGTCTTGGGTCAGGGCCTAGACTCATCCTGCCTGCGTTAAGGGCCAGTTCTCACTTTGTTGTGGCCCACTCAGCCGCCCCATTGTCTGGGCACGCAGCTGAGTGACCATTAAGGGCCTGTCAGGGCACAGGGACATTACACTGACAGTAGACAAGCATTTGCTCTTTCAGATGCAAAACCCATAATAAGTGGCAGCATTGCTTCTGCAGAGGAGCCTTCCACGAGTGTAAAAAACATCATTGTTAAACATGAAAGGCCATTGACTCGTCTTCTTTGTATCCTGACAGAAATTAAGGCACATAGAAATACTCCATTGTGTTTATCAGACGTTGCAATTCCTGTTTCTGACATATTACGTTTCATGTCCAAAATGGAAGAAATACAGTGATCACAAAAAAGAGAAACTGTTTTATGCATAATCCTGCTGTCCTGTGTGTTTAGATTTGTCATGTTTCCTCTGCAGTTATTTCTGTAGTTTGACATAAGCATTCTGTTTGTATTTGTAACATTGTAAATTAAGAGAGGAGGATCCTCCACATAGGTTTCTCCCTATACCTTGTAAATCTGTTTCCTGGGGAAAAAAAAGAATAGTTTTTGCCCTTTTAAGAGTTGCTTATGTTTGAGCTTGCATTCTTCAATTAGGAATGTCCTGGTATGGTGAATGTATTACAATAAATTAATAGAGTCATAAACATTCTGGAATAAGTACAATCATTCAAGTGATAAAGTGCAGCCTTGTTCAACAAAGTAACACAGCCCCC
>JAODJU010000046.1:12895792-12929752 GCA_026776725.1 Gnathonemus echidnorhynchus
GCCCGCCCCCCCCCCCCATGTCCCATGGCGAGATCTCCCAGGGACCTCTGCAGTCACAGGCAGCCTTTCCCTTCACCCACGATGACCATCCTATGCAGGAAATACGACAGAGGAAAATCCTCAAGGCTGTTCTCTGCCATTGCTGCATTTTTTCATGTTTCAGTGAAGCGGCTACACAAATACAGTGATTAGCTGTCCAGTGTGGGCCTGGTTTTAGCTGGCTAACACCCGTAGGCCAAAGGTGCATCGTCCATCCTCGGTAAGCACCGCATTTCCTCTTGGTGTCAGCTATGACCTTTGACCTCTTCGCCGCCCACGGTGGATCTGCCCACTGCTCATGCACAAATAGGCCCTTGCAAGATCCCTCTGAGACTTGCCTCCATGCCTGCTCATCCCATTCATACCTCTTAAAGGGAAGGTCCCTTTTTTTGGTCCCACACTTGCAATGCTGTATATCTCTTTATAGCCCTGAAAAGCAGTGATGAGATCCCTTTAAAGCAATGATTGCACAGTGCTCATTTACCATCAATGCATATATATGTCACCACACATGAAAAAATGAGGAAAATGCATTTTGTATTCTTTTTTTATATACTTTAATAAATATTTTTAATAGGTGTGGCTGTTTTTTTCTTCATCTTCTGTGGGCTAAAAAAAAAAAAGCTTTATTTTCCATTTGCACAAGTATGACTACAGGTACATTGGAATGCTTCCTTTCACATTTCCCAATGTTCTCTCCTTTGAGATGTACACACACAGTTAAAAACCAGGCTTAGGCTCCAAGCACAGGGTCAAACCATTTATCCAAGATCCCCGGAGCACTTCAGGGGGTCATGGACCTTAAGGAACTACTGACTGTTTTGTGGAGAGTGGGGCTCGAACCAACAACCTTCTGCTCATGAAGCACAAAGGCCTGACCTGTTGAATCACACCCAAAGTTATATTTATGTGGTTAGTTTAAGAGAAGTAAATTTCTGGGAGGCATATTAAAGCCTGGAAGTGTTTGGGACCAGAAGATGTGCTTACAGCCGGTCTGAATGGAGCCAGCGGCGGTAATGGGATTGATCGTGGTAGTGGGACATTAGTCCACTCAGCCAGGCAGGGGTTGCTTTTTCAGGGTGAGTGGTGGAGAGCGAGGAATCGCGGAGGTGATCTGATAGTGGAGAGGGCTGAAGAGGCACCTCACGGGCACATGAGAAGGTAATGTAGGATGCAGAGAAAGGCCAACGCATTACCTCAGCGATGAGGAAGAAAGGAAGCATGGAAAAAAGCCCACAAAGAGTCCAAGTGGCCGCATTGTCTCTCAGGGCTGCGCCATCAGACGGTTTCTCTCTAAATGTGAAATGTTCTGTTCCTGCAGCTTTTCCTGTGTCCCCATAAAGCGGCAGTTGCTTCCACTGCTTCACTGTTACTAAAATGCTAAAAGGTTTTCTAGATAGATGGAAGTAGAGTTATGGGGTGTCTGTAGTAGGTGAAGTACTAGCATTAGGTTTGGTTATAGTTTGAGAAATGAATCTAAGTTTGGGAGGGACAAAAGCTCATTTTAAAGTAGTGCGTTGTGGGTATTTTGTAAATGAGTTGAAACTACACCACCGTGGGAAGCAACAGAGACTCATTATAAAGCTATTCTTGGGAACCAGTCTAAGAGTACCCTGAAGTGAATTGGTTATTACAGATTATGGGTTATTCCAGGATGTGCTTGTGTGGGTCATACATATATTACACTGTGGGAACCAAATAAAAACCTTTTATTTTGATGTTGTGGTGGTCACTGTTTCGGTCCCCACAAAGGGACACTCAATTTTATAAAAAATCTGTGACTGCAAACGAAAAACTAAGGATCCCCAAAGTCTTTATTTTGTTTGGTTACTTATAGTTCAGATTAGGGCTGGATAGGGGTTGTCATTGTTGGAATTAGGGTTTCGCCCATAGAAATGAATGGAGAGTCCCCACAAAAACATGAATACAAATGTGTGTGTATGTGTGTGTGCGTATGCGGCCTGCAATGGGTTGGCACCCCGTCCTGGGTTATTCCTTGCCTCCACAATAGGCCCCGGCCCCCCACAACCATGCACAGGACAAGTGCTATGGGAAAGGCATGATCGAATATCTGATCTATAAAATATCTCCCACAGTGTTTCTGAAATATATGACAAAATATCTACAAGCAGTTTCCATACGGCAGCTTATGCTAATGCGACGCAGCCCTGCCTTACTGTCACATGCCCCTCAGTGACAAAGCCCCATCAGTCATGTGATCTGTAACCATGACAATGACACCATAGCAACGGTTACAATCTGAGGAAAATAAACAAGAAATAGCTTACAATCTGTCCTTTCACTGTATTGCAGATGCATCACATTTTATAAATGTTACTTGGTCTAGTAGCGTTGATAGCCATATACTATTACATACCAATATACCTTATTACCTTAGAAAAGTGAACGGCATCAAAATGTAATGTGCAGCCAATGGCTGCATATTGAAGGAATGGCCCATTTAGCAAGCACGATGATGGCGCCACAAAAATGTAATTCTGTCATGTTCTCTTTCGCCTGTTGTTTCATCAGACGAGCCATGTGGCTGCAAGAGAAAACACAGCCACGTTTATTTAATAAGTGTGGTATTAGGTCATTTTTTTATGCAGTCAATTGCATTTAGAAAGACATAAACGGTCTAGTTTTCCAAATGAAAGTGGGTGCCGTTTGTCGGCAAAGCCTCTAAGCGCTGTCATATTGCACAATTCAATTAGTCATGTTTGAGGTCAAGGTAAGTACAGAAATCGGTTAGAAGTCCTCCTTTTGTTCGGCTACGGTTGTGCGAGTGAGAACGAGGAATCTGCCCCGCTGAACAGGAGCGACAGGAAGCTCCGCACTTTTATCTCCTGGCCTTGAGGCCCCCCCCCGCACGCACCTGTACCGTGTAAATTGGTGCGAGTGCCTGGAGATCAGATTAGTGCGAAATGCCAGGCCGGTGCCCGAGAACGACATCGACAGTGTCCAGCGCCGTGATGGTAAATTATTCAGTGCGTTGCGGTTTGCACCGGCCGCCAGGCAGGTATTTAAAAAGCAAATCGGGGATAAGGTCGGGGATGAGGCTGGACTGGCTTTTTATGAGAAACAAAGATAAATTGATACCACAGAGCAACATTTACTCTATGTCCTCTAAGAGACTATCGCACGGATCTGTTCTGTATTCAGAATATTTAAATCAATCCGTTTACATAAATCAATAACTACAGCTACAAACTGCAATGTTAAGTCCTATTAGTAGGTGCAAAAAGACTGTCCACACAGAGAGCAGCATATGGAACCAATACAAACGTGTTATAATGTTATGCACAAAGCAAGTGGTTATTAAGAGGCTGTTCAATTATGAGATGAAAGCTGAGTAGCACAGGTTCAGGAGAGAAGATACTGCAGTGTTTTAACAGGCTGTGGATGAAGAAAAAACAGAAATTAATGGAGTCTGGGAGGAAGACAAGCTTATTTTAAAGCAGTGAGTGCAGTGCATTGTGGGTATTTAGTGAATGAACTAAAACTGTAGATGTGAAAGATTTCTTCCTGTGGGACCTGAGCATCTCAGTGAAAAGATCAAGCTTTAGACATATTTTCCAAACTGAATACTGAAGCAATGTGGGTAAAAGATTATGGCAGAGGGAATATCCGTCTCTTACTTCCTGTTATTTCAGCCTGGGACCAGCATCTTGGAAACAACTCCAGCAGCTACACCAGGATGCTTTAAAGACAATCAAGGTGGCCTCTTGCATCTTTAGGCCAGTGTCGTGGATGGAAAGTACTTTCCACAGAAAACCATATGAGTATTTTGTTGTGTATTGACTCACGATGTCCCATTTGCAGACGTGCTGTGCTGATGCAGAGCTCATTATATTCGTGTCTTTATGAGATGAGAGTCTCCTTGACCTATTTTCCAGCAGGTTATTGTGTTTCTAGATGGATACGTGTGTTTCATGATAGACATGCTTTACTATTAAGCTTTCAGAGCCTCCTGTATATCTAAACTAATGTACAGTGTGATTTAAGGTCACTGCACCCGTTTCCCTAATGTACAGTGTGATTTAAGCTCACTGCACCCGTTTCCCATACGTATATCGAATGAACTTATTTATGTCCAAATGGCCATATTCGGATATCATGCCCATTTTACAGCTTGACGCCTTGCTGTTTCCAACTCTCAGGCTTATTGGATATGGTATTGACCATCTCTGTTTCAAATCATTTTTTAAATGATTCAAAATTCATACATTAGCTCCCGGTTAGTATGGAAATTTGTGAACTTGACTCCCCCAGCAGACGCTCTGACATTCTTTCAAAGTGGCCTTTATGAATAATGTTCCTGTCTGGGCAGCACCCAAGGCTCCTCTCCTGAAGCAGGCAAAGTGGCGACCTCGTCCTGACGAGAGGAGAGGTGCCGTCACTGCCTCTGTAAGCCATCACTGCCTCTGTAAGCCGTCACTGCCTCTGTATGTCGTCACTGCCTCTGTAAGCCGCCACTGCCTCTGTATGCCGTCACTGCCTCTGTATGCCGTCACTGCCTCTGTATGCCGTCACTGCCTCTGTATGCTGTCACTGCCTCTGTAAGCCGCCACTTTTTTTTTCTGGTAAGAAAACACCAACTTTGTCATACAACAGTCCCAGAGTACTATATTTTGTAACTGTATACAATTCTCACGCATGTGGTGAGACACTCACACTTTCAGACTCTCATGTTCATGCAAGAAATCTTACGGCAAATCTATATTATTCCAATATAAACCTAAAATTAGCTAAATCAAAAGCGTTGGGGTAGTTTGCAAACCCTACGGATTATTTACAAGGTAATAAAACTGTTACACGTAAATGCATGTGCATGTATGTGCAGACTTATCTCGAATCGAAAATCTCACTCCAGCTGCCTGACCAAAGTTGGCAATACCTGCTCATACAGTTATAACATTAACTGCTTTCAGTTACTGTTACAGTTACCGTTACAGTTACCGTTACGCATTTCAAATGACTATGTTACTTAATTTAATACAGGGCTGCCCAACCCTGCTCTTGGAGAGTTACCACCCTGCAGAGTTCAGCCCTAATTTAACACACCTGATACAGATAATCAGTCCCTTCAGTTATATCTCAGTATGAGAACCAGCTTAACTTCCACATAGCTGACTCTAATACTGAGGTGATACTGAAGGGCCTCATTATCTGTATCAGGTGTGTTAAATTAGGGCTGTATGTAAGCTCTGCAGGGTGGCAGCCAGGGACGGATTATGGGTTGTGTGGGCCCCTGGGCAAAACGTTCGCGATTTTGAATTGCTGAAAGCCAGTGTCCTCGAACTATGTAGCAGGGCTGGTCAAGTGTGATAAACTCTGTAATTTTCCACGTACTGTAATATCTTTTGATTTCACGTTGTCTGGACTGAATTTTCTCTTGCTATCAAACGCTTGCCTTACTGAAGGACTTCTGCAGCCTTGTTTATCGAAACAGATTTGTTTTTCATATACTCTTCCTCGTAAAATTTTTGCGGAGCAATGTTTGCAAAACGAATTTCTAACGTTGCTTTCACTGACGTTACAATGATTCCACACACAACAGACATTTTTCCAGCTGTGGGTTTGTGCAGCAATGTGGGTCACCATTTAGAAGGGGATTATCAGGGGTAAATATCAGATGATGTTTAACCATCAGCTGATGGCTGATTCTTGCTGTATCGGCCAATACCGATAGCTGATCGATACGATCTGTGTGTCCTTATAGAAGGCCATATCTTGGGCTGGTTTACAGGACTCTTCCTGTCTAAGGGAAAATGTTACCTAAGGGGATATGGCCCCTCTTGGGTTAATCGGTAGCTAATATGTGCCTCTTTGTGGCAGACACACACTATTACGTGATGAATGTGCTCCTCAATCTGATTGTGTGCCGTGAGCAGGACTCCCGCCATGGCCTTCGGCCGTCACTCTGGGTAATTGCTGTCGCTTGAGGCCCCTGAGTGGTCACGACGGCCTTCTGCATGCATCCTTTCAGGGAGAAGCAGGCAGACAGGAAAGCTCTGTGCCACTAACACAGAACAGCCAAAGTCAGACGCTGTGAAATGCTCACCGTGTTGAGCCCGCAGGGAAGAGGCGTCACTGTATTTCAGGTGTCTGCAGCTTAGACCTTAAATGGAACTTTTCTGAGAGTCTAATTTTGCTGATGTATCTATATTGTAATCATCGTTAATTAACTGGCAGCCCGTCGCAGCCTTGCGCTGCCTGGAACAGGCTTAATACACTCCCCTTGATCCTGGGCAGGTAAGAAAGCAGAAGACGGGTAGATGTCCCACGGTTGGCGAAATCTACCAAAGGGACCCTCCCACCTTGCCCCCATTTGGCACAACCTATCAACCCTCTTCCCCCGTTCAGCAAAATAAAGTGAGGGAGATCTATTGCCAGGGTAATTGGAATTGATGGAATTCTGGCTACAGGCCTGGGATGGATGGATGGATGGATGGATGGACAGATGGATAATCATCTTTAATAGCCAAAGATGTTGTAAATTTATTTCCTGCATTAAGGGCCAGCTTCTACCCTAATGCCGTAATACTGTTAACACACACTAATGTGCAGTATTAATACTACACGCTACACTGCAATAGGTACCTGTCTTGTGTACTGATCTGTCCCAGGCTCATTACTTCGCCTAGTCATTATTTACTGATTATTCTGTAATTCTGCTGTAGCATTCTCTGCATTCTATCCACTTTGCCACTTTACATAGGTACTTAACTCTGCCACGTATCACTTTACTATACCTTTTGTTATATGTTGTATTTATTGTTGAATGTTATGTTGTTAGATATCTCATAGTAGTTTGGATTTTGCACTTAGTATTTATTGTAATGTAACATTGCACTGCTCTGATAATTATTGTTTCTGTAGAAGGCAGTCAGGTAAGAATTTCATTGTACTTTGCACACTGTACTTGTGCATTTGACAGTGAAACTTTTGAATCTTCAATCAGAAAGGAGAACCGATTGCCAACTATTACAATCTTAGCCTGAGTTTGGCAGAAGATCCATTGCACTGGAAAAGATGGCAATGTTTGGAAAATAAGCACAGCATGATCAGCAACAAGATGGTTGGACTGTCACTGGGAATCCCGCAAAACCAGACAGAAAACTGGACATTATGCAAGAATGCCATTAAATTTAGAATGATCTGTGTGCTGGGTAGCCTGTAGAGGAATCAGGATGCTTCACACTGTGTAATCTGAAGACTAGTCTGATCACTCAATTGGACAATCGTCTTATTATGGACATTTAACAAGTACAAGTCTCTGGCTGAGTGCTGTTTAGTCTCTAAAGTGGTCTGACTACAGCCCACAAGCTTCTATCCAAACAGATAAATCGTGTTGCAGGCCCTGAGAGTCCAGCCCGGTTTATTTTCCAGAGGCAGCTCTCCTCGGAATCGCACGCAGTCTTATCATCGGGAATGTCGACGTTGATCGATAGCGGGGATTTAGGCCCTCTTCGCTTCAGTGGGCTAAGGTGCTTGTAAGACATAGTCGTCGTGCTGCCTCATTCTGAAAACTGATTGGGGATAATTGACATGCTTCCTGTCTAAGCGTGTCTGCCCAGGGGACACGCCATCACATTGCAGAAGTGAGGGTGAGCAAAGGGTTTGTGATTACTGTAGAAGAGCTCGGACTCAGGCATAGTGCTGCCTGGAAGGAATGAATACAGAACAAGAAGAAACACATGCCATAGACAAGCGGTGCTTGGGGAAGGACTTGTTTTTGATTTAACCAGAGCTGCTCATCCTGTGTAACTTACACAGCTTACCAATCCAATCTTTGGATGTCAGACAATTAGTCAGGTCAACCTCAAATGCACAAATTGTCGTCAGAAATTGGTTGAAACAAAAACGACCACTTTTCGAGTAAACAAAACATAATTAATCCCAGTGCTACTCCTGTGAGTACACAGTGAGTTAATAGCAAAGTTCATCCCTCCTTTATTAAGTCCGGTCTATATGGGAGAATTTCTTCAATGTGAAATATCACGTTTAATCAGTTCACAGCCGGGTAATTAAAGGCACAAAATATGATTCATTTGTTCTTCTTTTATTTGACTCTAGAGGTGAAGGGGGATATTTGTTCAGGCTGATCTGGCTATGAGAGTGTACAGAAACGTGTCTATAAAAAACACCACGGGACCAAATCTCTTCTGCATGTTTTCACTGAGCATGAAGAATCGACAAAAAAAAAATCTAATTTAAAAGGGAAGCATTGCACAGTAGGGTCAATAAAAGGAGTGAAGCTGACATTTCAAGTAAGTGATGCCAGTTTTATGTATATAATACACCAGTAACCCGATTTACGTTCTTCCAATGGGTCAGTTCCAGCTTATGGCAGCCATAATCGGCGACAGCAAACAGCTGTCTTTCGGTCGCAGGGCACGGGGGAGACTGGAGGGATTCCGCAGGTAGTTGAAGCTGTAAAAACTTTCCCCTAAAAGATTATTGACTTTTCCTTAAGTGATTAAGATGTTCTTCAGCACATGGAATATACACTATAATCATTTAAGGAAATTAATCTTATTCATTGGTTGCGCACCACAATCACAAAACTACGAGTTTATGGGATCAGGTGACGATGGGCATAGATTATGACGTATTCTCACTTGCAGGAATGACATCACCTACGATCACACGCTCATACTGACACATTCAAACTGTAAAAAATACATAGTCAAACTGCAGAAAAATCTTGAGTTGGTTATTATTTAAGAATGTGTAGGAGTGCATATCTTTAGTTAGCGGGTTGCACTAAAAAACAAGTTCTATAGACCTATTTAGTTGGACGTAGAAAACGTAAACTAACGCAAAGCGTAATGATTTTTGGTTTCTGTTAACTTCAGTCAAAGAGGAATTTCATTCGCAATTACATATACATTTTTATCTCCAGATTTTGTGGAAGTCAAGGACATCACTATATCAATTAAGCTTCAAGTCATTCTCTTGTAATATTCTAATTAAGTGCTTATCTTTTGTAATTTATAATAAACAGCCGAAACCTGGTAATAGCAATGGCTGAATTTAACTGGAAAACAGCAACGGCTGATATTGACAGGCAGATTGATCGTACCTGTTACATACTCTCGACTTGCACGAGTAGCCTATTTAATCAATACTGACAGAGACCGCTATTCATCCGCATTCGACGGTAAACAAGACCGACGTCAGGATGCGAGTACGATGACGTTATAAGGGCGAGCCCCAGCGCACTTCCACTTCGGTATAAATAAAGTTTCCAAGCAACCCCGAGAAGCAATTACCGCATCCTGATGCTGAAAAGTACCATCTCCAGAGGAGGCTGAAACTATAGAAGAAATCACAATCAAGGCTGAAACTCCCGAAGTGACCAGTTTTGACTTCCTTGCTTTTAAATAAAAGGTCTAATCAGCACAGACGGGAAATTCTCTATACCATGGGCAGCGTCAGAGCCCTAGCCGCCGTGTACCTGGGCGTCTCTATCTCCCTGTTCATTGTCATCTGCCAGGGTCAGGCAGCATCGGAAAACAAGCTGTCATCACAAGAGGACAAATATCAAATGGGACATTTCAGTAAGGACTTGGTAAGCGCTTTCATTTTATAGCCTGACTGAAACCAACGCACCTTAGCTAACTATAGGATTTTTTTTTTCTCTTGCATTTTAAATATCTGTTCAGTACTACCAGATGTATACGACTAACAATAATGTCGACTTCGTTATAAAACTTAATTGTAAAGTAACATTAGGACTTAAGTCTGTAGGAACGCAATGAAATTGAATATTTAAAACAAGTTATTCATAAAGGCATCAAATTTCAAATGGATGTGCAAAAATATTAACAATTAAACTGTAGTCAGACTATTTGTATTTTTCTTCATCGTAACTGCAGCATATTCTTATCGACTGAACGGATTGGTCTAGTCTTCGGCCATAAATTAACTAAGCTCTTAATCCTGCACATCTCCTATAACATAACTGTGGCGTTCGTTTGTGCATGTTTAGAAATACTGTGCGACGAGACACCATGAAAGTGGAGACACAGAGGTTAAAATTAGTTTATGTACAGGTGGAAGCACTCGAGGGGCTGGTGAATGGAAATGAGGACAACCGGATATTACTAGAGAAAAAAGCCAACTTAATTCCGTGGGTAAGTCACCCTCCTGGTGCTCGCAAGTTTGTTTTAATTCTTAAGCGCCGTCTTCTTTTAAGTGCCATCATTACTAGTCTAAAAAAGTTCAATAACAGTAATTTTTGAGGATTATACTGTACGTGTATATTGAATATCAGCATTATAGTCAGCATATAATAACATCTGGAAATAGCGGTGAGGACAGTGCGATCGTGCCCCCGCCGGCTGTGACCCATATCCTTCTTGCCCGCAGTGCGACGTGGGTGAGCGGTGCGCCATGAAACACGGGCCCCGAATCGGGAGGCTCTGCGACTGTCTCAGAGGGACTGCCTGCAACACCTTCTTCCTCCGCTGTTACTGATTCGGGAACATTACATTGAATCCCCCAAGTCGGCCAAATTTTACATGTTTTCCCCTAAAGGCGTATGATTCTGATACGTCGATCATACCATTATTGGAAACAACGAACGATATTTTGGAAACGTTTTTGTTAACTTGTTCCCGTGACTTTGTCTTAAAATTTTCTGGTCATCATTAATAGAGAACTTTATCTGTGTAGCTAATCTATTTTTCGTCAATAAAATGTACATAAATCATAAGGTTATCGGTGACCTGCTTGTGAACAGCCTATATAATTTAGGCCAAATTACCATTATCAAAGTGTTATTAGTTAATAAATCATGAAACCATGAAGGAAATCTTACCTTGAATCTTGAATCCGTATATAATAGATTTAAGAATTGGAATTTCAATTAACAAAGTCCTTTAGAAAACACATATCTCCTTGTAAATATGCTATACGAAAAGAAACGTTTTAAGAATGACATTTTAAACTTTGCAGAATTTATGTAGAACACAAAATGTATATTACACGTGCTGAAAAACTGCTTTTGCACACTAGGTTAAAGATTGGAAGAATCACTTCAGGTTGACATGTCGGATCAGGCACTTGCTGAACTTAACGAAGCGCAAAAATAGTTTTTTTTTAGGATCACTTAGTGGTTAATAAAGGAACGGGCGATGCCCGCCGCAGTGAAATGCGCCCCTTCCGACCGCACATGAGCGCATTTGACCTTTTTGTGCGCGAGCCAGGCTCCCGGCAACAGTTCAATATGCAAAAACCTGTTCAAGTGAAAAACATAGGCTAGTTGTCGACTATAGGTCTTGTTTAATAAAGGGACAAACTGCCATTTACAAACTGCCAAATACAAAAGACATCCACGAGCACCAGAAATACATTCATACATCACTCAATAACATCAATAACTCGCTCAAACAGAGCAGCGATTATCTATAGCCTTAGCTTGCCAGTGATTACTACAAGCTAAACGGTATTCTTAAATTATCCAACTACACGTCGACTAAATTGCATTCAGACTTTATTTAATCACTGCATTATGGCGTATTATAGTGTGAAATTAAACCTTGGTTAGGTTTTCATACGCACGTGTGAATAAACATCTGTCTATATCCTTCTTCCAAAAACTTGTCCTGAGCTGTGTTGCGGGGGTCCTGAACTGCATGCCAGTCAGCAAATATCACAAGGCATGGGTACACACTGCATAAGAGGCAAACAAGCACTATCTCAGTAATTCACGTGTTTATGTAGAGCAAACGTACCGTACAGTCCCCCTATATAGAGAGCATAATCCGCCGAATTAAACAAATAAGGCGAGCGTGAATCAGTGCAAACCTTAGGTCGCCAGCAGAATCTCAGCTGTTGTGTGTCGTTTACAATTACAGTACGTCATTGTTATTAAACTAGGCTACCCTAAAAGGAGAAACGATAAAAAAAAAATCTTGATATGCTTTTACATAATAGCTTCTTAAAGCAGTTATCCTGGGTGCTGTCACTTTCATAGATTACGACGGTTTGTGTCGCATAGCTGAGCGGAAATTGAATTAAACTGAAAACTACGGCCAGGTGGCTAAAATACCGTTAATACTACATTTTACAGTGCAGTGCTCTTCAGAAACAGAATAGTTTTGGGTAAGATGGTAAATCGGGGTTTCCTGAATATCAAAATTACATTACAAATGCAATGTCATGTTCTGCAAAACAACCATGAATTTGTAAATAAACCATACATTTACAACAGATTTTACTGCATTGGCAGAAAGTTAGAGGTGCGCTATTTGACAGATCCCCCCGGCCCCCTACCTCAGGTTTCCAGTGGGTTTCCCTGAGGAGAAGCCTCCACCGCCCCCCACCTTGTATGTCTGCCTCGCCCACATACTAGAATCAGGGCGCCCACTCCGACAAGGTTGATTGAGCCACACGGTGGCTTGATATCACTGGCGTGACGTGCATATAAACCACGGGAAACTGATCGCGCAGATTTCACGACCGATTATTTATTTATTTTTGTGTGGGCGTCTCGTACCGCCATGTGCGGCAGCCCACGTGCCCCATACCTATATCTGCCAGTGGCTAAAGCACATTAATCAGCTTATGCTAATATTGTTATTGACCGAGTAAAGTAAGAGTGTGGACGACGCTGTGGACTGGACGAAGGATCCGCAAGGCGTTGTAGTAACAGGTGACCAGGACGCCATTCAGTACCTTGGACAGTGTACCACGATTACCCCGTTTAAACTGCGCATATCCGGAGTAGAGACTGGCTATTGAGCCTTAAAGGGTTTTAGTTTCTCTGCCTTCCTGAAAATCGCAGTATGAGGAAATTCTCTGCTGCAGTTTTTGTATTGAGCGTTTTGTTATGCATGCAGTTTAAACCACCGAGAGTGGAAGCGAGAATGGAAGAAGAATTGCCAGTGGAAAAGGTAGACATCGAAGAGCAAAAGAACGAAATGGTGAGTTCCTAGTCTAAGTCATACTTATTGCGCAAACAAACCAACAAATAACTACATTTTTATGGTTTATGTTATTCTTGATATGAGACTGACATTATCTTGTTTATTATTGCAGATGGATGTTCTTCATAACGTTCTAGAAAAACTTAAGAAAAATCAGTCCGTTTTGGAAAGAAAGTTCAGACGCCTTCCTGGGGTGTGCAGCCGTCTACGCAGAAGAATAAAAAACATTCTGGTAATACACATGAATTATGTGTTTAAATGCAGTCACTGGGATGGAACGAAGGGTAATCTGAAGGAAAATGTAAATAGGACCCGTAATCAAAATGCACGGACGTCGGTAGACACCATGAATAAACAGCGAAGCCCCAAAACCGACAGTGCAACTTAATATGCTAGTTAAAGAATCCTTACACAATTTCAGTCATTTGTACCCCTGGGGCGACACCTAGCGGCCATTCATAGCATTTCTACTTTGTTCACCGACGACTGTCGAAAATGCGCGTCTCATTTCAAATTTATCGTATGGATAAAAATGGTTGGACGATGCCTTGACTGATTTATTTGTTACAGTAGTTATGATTATTTTTCAGTGTAACGTCGGTAACTTTTGTTCGGTGAAAAAGGGGGATCGCCACGGCCAAATATGCAAGTGTCCACGTGGATCGAAATGCAACTACTTCTTCCTCAAGTGCACGTGAGGTGTGAAATTCAGTTTCTGCAACGAACTCTGGGTCTTTTTCGATTCAACTGGACATTTTGTCTCACTAAGAGCTTTCTTTTTAATGTCCACAAACCATCATATTTTAAATAAAATGAAAACTCCACAAACTGTAATTATACATCAGTTATTAGCTTTGTAAAGTTAGTATTGTGCACAGCAATGTAAGGATTTAAACTGATTAAAGTAAAACTTGGGCTGCAGCAGCTTTCAGAAAAACTAATCCACCAATCCTTGTTTCATTTTCCATGCCACTATATTGAAAACAGAAACTCAGCCAGGCCTGCATATGACAGAGAACATTTTCCATACAAATTTTATTCTTTGCATCCTCATCATTTTCTTCATCATCATCATCATCATTATCATCATCATGTCACCAGAAAATACCAGATCATCCATAAAATGCATTATTTACAGGAAACAACAGTTACAATACCATTTTAAAAATTAAATGCCAGAATGCATTTTTATCCCCCAAACACATCTATTGTCACAGAATGCCACCACCCCCCCGGATCCACCCCCCCAATTAGCCACTGGTCTATAGGACTATAACAGCAAGTGCGCTTTTCTCCTGCCTTTCAAGCTGTAAGAAAGTGGTAAGTCACTAGAGAATGGGAAGGTGCTTGCTGTGTGTGTGTGTGTGTGTGTGTGTGTGGGGGGGGGGGGTTAAAATAACTTAAAATCCATCATAGTGAAAGAACAGGCCTGAAATTGCAGGACAAATCAGCTTAGCAGCCTTAGCAGACAAGGAAACTTGAGGCTTCATCAGTTTCTCAGGCATAAACCAGGATGCTCAACCCTGACATTCATAAAATGAAGTCAATCCATCCATCCATCCATACCTGCTTGTCTTATGCAGGGTTGCGGAGTTCAGAGCCAATCCCAGAAACTATGGGTGCAAGGTAAGGATTAACCCAAAACAGGACACAGCGCCAACCCATCACAGGGTAGCATACAAAAAAAAAACACAGAAAGTAAATAGACTGCCTAAAACAGAGTAATACTGCGGTATTCAGAGGAAGTGAAATAACCCCGCAGAGACGGTTAGGATGTTAATAAACAGTTCGGCAGGCAAGCCCTGGTTACTCATCCATCCAGCTAATGCACCCACTGACCCAGCAAAGCGTTGTGGGAAGTTACTAACCCACAAATAAACGTGAGCCCTTAATTACTACCCGGTGTGATGCTGAAACCGCGCTGCTACCATTCGGCTCCCAAAGCAATCTGCCAAAGCACAGCCATCACCCCGGAACACAGGCAGCATCAAGAGATCCGTTTTGGCGGAACCGACGCAGCCAGTGGCTTCCTGGCTCGGAGAACCTCAGGTGGCAGCATTCGCTCCAAAACGTACCGCGGCTTGGTGAGGTCGAGACGGACATTAAAAGAACCTATATGAGACCCCATAAGGCAAAAACATTACCACTAAAGCGAGGATCCCAGATTCGTACAGCCTCAGCGAAAAATGCTCAACAAACGTCTCTGTGGTTAAACACAGATTTGTAACCACACAAACGTGTTTTTTTTTTCTTGTAGATTTTGTCTTACGGTTCTGAGAAATGTTCTTGATAACAGTGCATTTTTCAAGCAAATATTTGAAATAGCACAACTCTGCTTAAAACAAGAATCTTCTTCCTTAATTTTAAGATTCCCTTTCACACTAACCATTTAACCATTCTTTGGTCTCACCTCCCGAACAATTAAGATAAAATACAGAAAAAAATAAATATACATACGTTTATATAACAGCTGTAACACACTTGCCAGAGTTGCTCTCAATACTAGGTTGCCAGATAGGGGTTTAAGACATAGTTTCAGCAGTGCAAGAGTGGAGTATTAAACACTGCTGTATGCTAAAACAGGATAACACTATTGTAAGACAGCCCTTTAAGTGACAGAGGAGCAACAGTTTAATACTTAAAATGCAATACTTAACAGGAAACCGTCAGGACTTTCAAGCAACACAAGGCCATCAAACACCAGCATTGATTCTGAATGGATCCCCCTTATCTTGCATCACATTTTTTCAAGAACCAGACTAAATTCTTGTAAGTCATACCCACTGCCCTACATGCGACTGGGAGGATTTAAAGGCCCATTTCCTCCAACAAAACCACAGCCTTCAGAAACATCCTAGTGGGAAATGATATCAAGTAATACAACAGCAAGAAAAGTCATGAAGAGATTCCCATAATGCGTCAGTAGATGATCATTCCACCGACAGAAAAAAAAACTTGCCAAAAACTTGATTTCCATCAGCTTCCTGAGAGCCTGGTTATCATGGCCTCTCCAGTGACCCATGGATCTAGGACACAGCCCATGCAGATAAGGCACCCAGGACAGAGGTGCTCCGCCCCTGTTCCTGATTGGTGCACAGACCCATGATTAGCACTGCCTTAGCCACTCAGGACCCACGTCATCAGCGTTCTCCGCATGCCAATACAGATCTGCGTTCAGGTTCCTTCGGACACCCTGCGGCTCTGACATCCTTACAGCCTTGGCAAAAGACATCCTTAAATATCCAGGGAAGTTGGCATAGGGGTACTTTACTTAATTTGATCAGTTGCAATAAACAGTCCATTTACTGTAGCTTAGGTAGAACATGCCCAGGCTTGTCTTAATTGGTGAAATCCTGGTAAGATCTAGATACTGTTGAGGGTATATTAGGGGGTGGGGAGGCAGTTGCATGTATTTAGTCTTTAATTAGGTCCCCTTAGCTCCCCTTCTCCAAACGCTACCTTCCTGCTCCGCGATGGACGTCTCAGTTCCAGACCGGTCCGGTTTTAATAAGAAGCTGGTGCTGGTGTCGTCAGCAGCTAAAGACCAGTAGCCGATTCTGATGGCGTCGGGCGGTCCGGTTCGCCACCGGGAACCCGTCGGTCCTAGATGGACTCGATCTGCCGACGGACCTTCTCCGAGGCCAGGCGGTCCAGGGAGCGCTGTCGCAGGACGACCAGCAGCGCGAAGAGCACCGTCAGGCCCAACACCGTGCCCTCAAACCTCCAGAACAGCCGCTCCTCCAACAGCGATGAGCGACAGCTGGAGGGCGGGAAGCGAGAGAAGTGAGCGACCACTGAACGCAGGCCGCTGCATTATCACCAGAGGAGTTTCAGTTTCTGTTGCTGTGCCACAGATTCCACCCAAAGCCATCAATCATCTCAACCAAACAAGAGACTCATCACGTCACCCCAGCACAACCCTAGGTACACACCCATCTGCCAACGTACTCCCCAAACCACTCTGCTTACAGTGCTACTCATTTTTATTTTGTAACCACATGCCTGCTGCTAATTTAAAAAAAAAAAAAATCAAGTCACGTTTAATGCTGCTAAAAGAATATGTGACTGCATAACTGCACTGTGATTCACTGTTCACCTTTATACTGTATTGCTATATTGCATAATGTTGTTGTTATTACTGACAATCATAATAATGATAACAATGATACTTTTAATTATTTTATTTACTGTAATATGCATTATGTGGATATAGACACAGATACTCACCTCTTCAATTCATCTCTGTTGGATTTGGCACAAACAATCCTCTCTACGTAGCCAGTCGGGCTGCAGGCCAGCACTGACCTCTAATGCACAGAAGAATTTTATAAGCAGGTGTTCCATCATCAATATCCTCAATAAAGTAAATATTTACTTAAGAATACAGTATTTATTCATTCCCGAAGTACTGTCATACAATACTGGTTGGTCTTCAAAGACCCTATGTGCAAACTGGGTTGGGGATTCGGACCGCTGTGGTAGTAGGATCGTCCCCAAGGGGGCGGAGCCATGTGGTCCTCACCGACTCGAAGGTGCTGCACTGAGCACACTTGGCCATCACCATGAACTCCTCCACCTTCCAGCACGGCGTGCTGGCTGTCCTGTCCACTGCAACACAGAGAACGCAACAAGCAGTGTGGATCAGTGGCCAAAGTGGGGGGGTTGGTGCTTCCCTGAATATCAGGCTTTATGAAGTCTGCCTTCAACAGCAGGACAGTGCTAGGAACAAGTGAAAACAAGGGGGGGGAGCAGTGGCATAATCAGAAAATTGGTATTGGATGCACCATGGGAAAGAAGGGCGTGCGGGCAAGAACTCAGACCCAATAAAGTATTGTACAGCAACAATGACCATCCCTTTAATATCTTATGGTCAGTTTATGACTAGTGTAACGCTGTAGTTAGGGGTGTCAGTTTGATTACGAAGAAAGAAGGGACAAAGCTGACGTTTTTGGGGGGCGTTTGAACACCAGAGCACCACCTTGGCCATTTCCCCCAGATTTAGAGTCACCGATTCAGAAAGAGTGCCCAGACACACTGGCAACAGCGTGAAAGTGTGGCTCATACTGAATAAACTGCAACTCAATAAATAATTATCAATAAATATGGCATTTTTCTTTACCTGAGCTCTTCTCTTCACCCAACAGAGCAGCTCCAAACACCCTACAAAAATACATTTTTTAAATGATCAGGCATATGAAACCTAGATGAAATGAAAAATCTACCAACATAACAGACTACTTAAGCCAAATTGCAGCATTCAAGGGCAGAATTCCTGCTGGTTTAAGAATCACCTTCCTGTCATCTTGCCACAACTGAATCAACACAATAAGCAGCAAACAAGAGGCAGAGCTTCACCTCAGCGATATCACTCCCCAGAAGAGCAGATTCAAGGCAAGGGTTCTGGGTCGTAGGCAAACCATGGGGATCCTGCAGTCGCTCTCCATTGCGCTGGAAGACAGAATCACTCCTTCCCTGCAACCCAAAGGACACACCACAAACGACAGGTGATTATCCTGTCAAGATCACTATACATCCCTCTATTACATTTTATTTAGAGTAGGTGGTTTCAGCCAAAGCAATGTACTTTTTTTCTATCCTATACCTCCATGAACTCATTTTACCCTGTAGTGGGGGCACAAGAATTTCACTGTAATACTTGTGACAATAAAATTTGAAACCTGACTGAATAAAGCGACACAGAACTCCTGCCCCTTCCCCACCCAAATCAGCATTCCCCAACATCCCATAATTATACCTGATCCATAAACCCACACTTCACCCAAACACGTTCTATCCATTCAACAGCACGTCAATCCATTTTCTCCATTCCACTCCTTTTTTCTTACTAGCCACCATCAAAAAACTGCACGCAAAATAACGCCACTCCCCTCCACTATTGAGAAATACATTTTACTCCCTCAGAATCAGAATTCTCCAGTGCCTGTTACCATTATGTTAACCAGAACAGCACCAACTGGAAGACTATGGACTTTGAAAGCATTAGGCATATCTTGCCTGTACACTATGCATCTGGGTGCAAAGTGTAAACTGTGTTCGACACAGTGACATCCATGTACATACGATTACTAATTTGATATAAACAAGGCGAATAAGCGGTTAGCAGTGCTGGGAATAAGCGAATTAAGTCGAATGAAGTACGGCACACTGATCTCACAACAATAATAATACATTAGTAACGCTGAATGCCCACATCGAGATACATGTCTTTCTTAAGGCAGAAAACACCACGCCTAATTTTATTTAATAAATTATAAATTAATGGTCAGCTGGAATGGTCAATATAGAAGGTAATAATATACCGAAGGGCACTGAAATATTCGGTTCCCTGCCGCCCCGTTTCCGGTTAATAACGTCTTACCGTAAATACGCTACCAATGCACCGCTACTTCTAACAATGATATACTGTGTTTAACGGAATTATAACTATGGCTTTTTTGCCACTAGACAGGGAACAGGTACGCTGATGGATGTTTTAAGACCGTCTGCAGGTTGCCTGGCTAGCCCTCCTAAACCACCAAGGCTGTCCAGCTGCCGTGTCTCCGGCGTTGTAGTTAGATGGTTACGACAGCTGCCCAACTTCATGACAGATAAAGTCGTTTATAAAAGAAATACCGACTGTAAATCCTTCTTCACGGCGCCGTCCTCATCTTGAATGGCGTCGCTCTATGTCTTCGGGGCGGTGTTCATCGCTCATTCGTCTGCATTGAAAGGCAGCAGGTTTCTTAATCCGAAATCACATTTAAGGACGGCTTTCCCCTAAAGCAGCCATATTGAAATATGATGAAAGAGAGAGAGAAGTCCTGGAGCAGCACAGCGCCCCCTGCCGCCATACAAGTCCTCGGAGCGGCGCAATACGATACTATTTCAGCGCAATCTTTGCGGCGGGGGACTGAACAATAGCCGTAGATATCTGCTTATGTTTTATTATTGATCTAGAAAATGAAGGTTTTATGTACTTACTGAAGACACAGCTATGTAGGGAAGATGCCGTAAAATTAACACGTAGTTCTCATAAAATTTTTCTCGCTATGGTTGTTTTAAAATACTCTGTGTATTCAGTAGTAAATAAACTACACCCACTTGTAACATGGAAATATCTTTTTTTTTTTACTAAATTTAAAATGTGTGATGTTTAATATTTTACGTCACATTTATATATTCTCGACTGTTTACATCAAATCATTCAATTTCCATATTTTAGAGCGCCTTCAAACATGATTAGTGATGTTAAATTCGAAACATCACTTCGCTTAAGCATGGCGAAGTCCGTGTCAAAAATATTGTAAATGGGGTGGCTTTATTATGTAATACTGTTTCGAAACGTTTCAAATGGTGGGGTACATAAAAATGCAATCTGATAATCTGGGATAAGAAAATGTTGACTCCAAAACCACTTAAATAAAATAACATAGTTATATTTCATATCCTTGCTATCAAATATGGTGCTACTTGTGAAACAATGAAAACTTGGAAGAGGTGTTGGTGCGGCCAACAGGTTAGCCCATCCTGTGGTCTGTGTAGATCCCAGTGCCCCAGTGCAGTGACGGGGACACAGTGGCCAACAGGTTAACCCATCCTGTGGTCTGTGTGGATCCCAGTGCCCCAGTGCAGTGACAGGGACACAGTGCTGTAAAAATGGTGTCGTCCTATGGATGAGACATAAAAGCAAATTCCTGACTCTTTGAGGTCATTAAAGATCTCTGGGCCTCCTTTGGAAGAGTAGGGGTGGTACTCCGATGTCCTGGCTAAAATTTCCCCCTGTGGCCCAATCAAATCTGGCCTCCTAATCATCCCCAGTATCTAACTGGTAAATTCTGTCCTGCCCTTTCACCACAATAGCTACTGTGTAGTGATTGTACTGGCGTAGAATAGCTGCCCTTGCATCATCCAGGTGGGTGCTACACGTACAGTGCTGGTGGTTTGAGTGGCTCCCAGTTGGTTCGGTAAAAGCTTTTTGGTTGTCTTGAAAAGCACCACATCAATGTAGTATTCATTCATTCAGTGATTCATTTATTCATTCATTCATAACTACATGCAAAGCTTGTTTACAATTCAGCTCATTGTGAAGCCTTAACCCTTAGTCTTGTACCAAACCATGGCATTACTAGTTTCTGTTTGTTGTGTCTGAGCCTGACTACTCCTTCTCTTCCATTTCAATACATGGAATAAGCAGGATCCAACCTCTTTGTCCTCTGTTGTTACCACAACATTTATAACATGGAATTTGCCAGGAAATGACTCAGGTATGCTGTATGGGATGACTTTGAACTTTTTGAAGAAAGGCAACTAAAATGCTTTCTTTGCCAGTATGATCTGGTGTGTTGTATGATACAGGGTGAGGACGCCCCAGTCAACGCATCCTGACATCCCGAGTACCAGGACAAGGAAAATTATTGCTGTAGTAGGACTATCTCCTATGTACCACATGGAACGTTTTAAACAATCAGAAGTCCATTTGATCCGTTATTAGACCATTTGCTTTAGTAACAAAAGTGTAATATTGGCTTTATTGAGCACAATTTGGCCAGCAGATGTCACTAGGGTGCAATATTTCGAACATTTTTGAATCTGCTACAGCATATAATTCAAAATGTTTGGTACACGAAATATCGGTTATTGTATGCACATCGGCTGATATTCGTTAAAAATGAAGGCATCGGCATCGATCCTGATGTGTCAATCTTGGCTGATGTTTAGATATGAAATATTTAAACATCAATACTCAAATTTAGCAGTACCAGACCTAATGAAATTGTAAGGCTTGCTCTGGGCAGGATGGCAAGCAAAGCAAAGTGAAGCGGGGATTTTATTTTGGGATGGCATAGCAAACGGAGAAGGAAGAAATAAAAGTAAAACACAATGGATGCAAATTTTGGGGGAGGTGTGTGTGTGTGTATGGGGGGGAGGGTGTAATCCCCCCAATAATCAGAACACCAGCCAATCCAACCCAACCCCAAATAATCAAACGGTCATGATGAATGATCTTTTAGGTCCCCCTCCAGAGCTCAGTAACGTGATGGAGTCCTAGACTTTCTCACTAGCAGACCCCATGTAGTAAAGGTGAGATCTCACACTTCGGCTCCCATCACCCACAATACAAGGCTGTGTTCAGAGCTCACTCCTGTACACACATGACCGTGCGGTCGAACAAAACAAGGTGGACAGTCTGATGCAATGGTGTCAGGCTAACTGCCTCTCACTTAACACCAGTAAGACCATAGAGATGGTGCTGGACTTTACATGTAAACAGTACAGTGCATACAGCCCTATAACCATCCATGGTGTCCCAGTTGAGAAGGTGAACTGCTTTAGATATCTTGGATTCTGTATCTCTGATGACCTAACATGGTCCAGTCATGTACAGACTCTCATCTAAAGCCAGGCATCCAATGTACCATCTTAGGCAGCTGAGATGGCTCAAGGTCTCCCCAGCCATTCACAGAACCTTCTGCTCTGGAGTGTTAGAGAGCATCCTCACCATGAGAATCACAGTCTGGTTTGGTAATGGTTCTGCCCTGGACTGCAAAGCTAAGCAGTGGGTGGTACGTTCAGCTGAACGCATCTGCAAGGCTGATCTGCCCTCCCTGCAGGACATGAACCTCAGACGATGCAGGAGCAGAGCTACCAGAATCCACAGGGACACCACCAACCCAAACAGCTGCCTCTTTACCAGGCTGAGGTCTGGAAAGCGCTTCTGCTGTCTCAGTGAGAACTGAGAGGCTAAGAAGGAGTTTGTAACCTCAAACCATCAGATTACGAAATACCTCTGTGACAGTCATTATTTAATGTGTGTTCCTTACATACAAACTTTGCACTTTATGGAGGTGTGATGCACATCTCTGTTTTTTCTTTTCAAGTATAACTTTCTGTTCCTTAATAATTCTATATTTATTATGTTTTTTTTCCTCCTCAATTTTATTCTTTTACTAAGAGCACTATTTTTCATGGTGAAGTTAACCACCTTTCATTTCAATGTAGGTTAGAATCTGACTTGTGATAAAAATCCTTATCATATAATTTTTATATATACAATATTATGTGCTTAGTGTTCAATTGCTTTTGTCAACCCAATATCTTCTTGGCTTTTTCTTAAAGCTTCCAAGAGCCAGATTGATACACAAATTAACATTCTTGGTCCTAGATGAACAGTTTTATCAGTAGTGCCACTTTATACATCTATTACTGACTGCTGTGGAACTTTAGCAACCCAAACCCAAGGTAAATCTGTCACCCCATTGAATGAGGCAAATGTAACTTCCTAAAGTAGCTAAACTAAACATTTATGATAATTGCATATTGGGTCAGGTTACACAAAAGACAGATATGAGGCTATATCAGGAGTATTGCTCGAGATCCAAGTGAAATTATGAATATGGACAGCTCTTGTTCATCCAGCGACCTAAACAAAAGTCTGGAGTGAATTTAGACGTTGTGCCATGCCCCTACATTTAATATCTATACATACACATAAATGTCTCGTGGCCTGATACAATAATTCTATTGGCATGATAAAAGTTATTTTGAGCAACACTTCAGTGTTGAAGCTCGCACACAGACCACGGGGATCGAAAGCCATCGACCAGAAGATGGAAAGGTGACGGCATTTTTGACGCTTTTGTTACCAGACCCAGAAAGGGGACGAGGATGGAGAAGTTCTGCTGCATGCGATTGGTCAACATACGCAGCGAAAAGGCATCGGAGAGAAAGCCATAGGCCGACGGGGGGCGATGACGTCAGCCCGGGTTCCGATTGTAATTAGCGCTGCTGCGTAGAAAGCCCGGTACAGAGAGGCTGCATTTGGAGGTAAAATGGCGCTGACTACTCAAGGAACAAAGAAAAAAGTTTGTTATTATTACGACGGTAAGAATAAAGTTAACGCTGCGGGATATTTCGGGGCGCTTTGTGCAATGTGCGCGAGCGAGCCGTGCGCGACGGAAATTCGGCTCCTTTTTAAAACTCGCTCCCCGGAACGGGGGCTGCTGGTTGCCGGGCGAGATGATAGCTAGGCTAGTTAGTTAGCATGGCAGGCGGTGGAGTCTCGCAGTGCATTCGGCTGAGAATATCCATCTTAAGCAATGAAGCAAATAAAATGCTGGGAGCGGATGTTTGGTACCCCATGTATCTGCGGCGCCGCTTCCCGGTTCCCGTTGGGTAGCCGGCGGTTTCCCCCGCTGAATCGCCGGCTGCCCCGCTAACACGCCTGCTCCGTAAAGCTAATGCTGGCTGATTGATTGCGATTGATTTCAGTCGCGCTGATTCGTCGTACTGTCAAAACCGAAGCGTTGCATTTCTCGAATAGATTATCATTCAATCTATATAAAGCTACATTAAGATTAATTTATATTACAGCATACATGCTGTTTTTTGGAGGATGAGTCTGAAGTCATTCAGAATAGTCCGGTATCCGCGAAGGGGAGTAAAAGCACACGGGCTCAGTCTGTCCCCCCGGGTAGTTAACTAGCTGGCGGCTAATAGTTTGCTAAACAGGCTGATCGGCCAACTAGTACCACGGTGATCTTGACTGGTTCGTTTTGCTTGTGGTTCCCCTGTGGAAAGGGAACCACAGTCGGTCTGGATATCAGCAGCCTGGTTATGAAACTGCTGCTTATTTATCACCTAACTAGCGTATCCTTACAATTGTATTTTTTGTGTAAAATACATGGTTATGGTTGTTATACAGGCGGTCTCAGTTTTTCTATTACATTTGCAGCTTCAACCTTGCAGTTTTAGTCTGTCCGGATTTTCGTATATGACGATGGATCTTCGTTTCGAGAACATGGCATTGAACTGGAGACATAATGAAGGCCACATCACATAATTATCATATTGCGAAGTTTAGTTAATGTACGTGCAATTTGTGTGTACATACTGCGTACGTATATGTATATATTTGTATGACTTCTTTTCGAGGTTCGAAGGTATAATAGCGGACCCTTGCGCTTTTCGCAGCCGCATTTTCTAAATATCTAGTCATTGTGAAATTCTGCTGTTTCGGTATGACAACTGTTTTTGATGTAAGTGCCGGCCGACGCTGTTCGTAAAGAAGGTCGGAGTTTTACGTTGGTGTTTTGGTCTCATTAAAGGTGACGTTGGGAATTATTACTATGGACAAGGGCACCCAATGAAACCTCACAGAATCCGCATGACCCATAACCTGTTACTCAACTATGGGTTGTACAGGAAGATGGAGATTTATGTAAGTATCGTTAACTTTATACTTCTTATATTTTTACTGCATTACAAATATTTTACCCTTTTTGTTCATATACCTTTATTTCTTTAATTGTGCTCTCCTTTTTTAGTTTAGTTTTATTTCACCTTTTTATTACTTTTATCTGTTACCCTTATCTCCATTTGCTTACTCTGTATGCCTGTTTTCCCTCTTGGCTTTTATCCCGCATGTAAAGCACTTTGTGAAAGTGCTATGAAATGCTGATGATGATGATGATTATTATTATGGTGTTTGCCTGTGTATATTCAGTTATTCAGTGGCGAAAACTGAGCTGTGTTCTTAAGAATGGGTATACTTCATAACTGGAGTTGTCCAGATAAAGTAACCTTAAACTGGATTCTCTAAGGAGAATTCTAGCTGTATGGAATCTGCTTCCCCTGGGATGGGTTACTCTTTTATTAATACTCCACATCCTTATCCGATTCCTGTTAAATGAGGTTGAATGTGGATGCTGTAGGTTGGGCTTCGCTTAGAGAGCTGTGTTTGAAATCTGTATCTATGGAATTTAGATGAGCTGAGGGAACGGCTTGTGTTTGCTTTCATGGCCTGTGGTAGCAGCTGCCGCTGGCTGGCTTCTTAATGGTTCCTCTCCCCCTCGTTCTACAGAGGCCTCACAAAGCTAACGCAGAAGAAATGACCAAGTACCACAGTGACGACTACATAAAGTTCCTGAGGTCCATCCGCCCTGACAACATGTCAGAGTACAGCAAACAGATGCAGAGATGTAAGGATGGACCAGGCGGTGGAAGTGAATGCAGCCTCACCAGAATTATGACCCAAGTGTTCATTTAATCTCAGCACCTTTTTGGGGACTTTTTCTTAATATATTGTTTTATGTTTTAAACCTTTATGAAGTCAAATATTCAGAGGCGGACATTTGAGGTTCAGAAATTAAAAATCCAAACCAGGATTTTGTTTCAACCAACCTGTTGAGTATTCTGTGACTGACTCTTTATATTCAACTGGTTGGTTGAAACATAATCCTGGTTTGGATTTTTAATTTCTGGGCCTGAAATGTCCACCTCTGCAAATATCGAGTATGTAGTTGATGTGTGTGAAGGTTTACTTGCTTTTTCCGTGCTCTGTAGTTAATGTGGGAGAGGACTGTCCGGTCTTTGACGGTTTGTTTGAGTTCTGTCAGCTTTCAACTGGAGGTTCAGTTGGTGAGTGAATTTCAGAGCCACATATCAGCGTACGTATTTAGCCTGTGGCCTGTTGTGTTGGATGATCTGGTTTTAATTGCTGCTGTTCATTGGTTGCTTTTAGCTGGAGCCGTAAAGTTGAATAAGCAGCAAACGGATATCGCCGTCAACTGGGCTGGAGGCCTGCATCACGCCAAGAAGTCCGAGGCGTCGGGCTTCTGCTATGTGAACGACATTGTTCTGGCCATCCTGGAGTTATTGAAGTAAGCTCTTTTCTCCGTTGTGAATTTTATTTCATTCTTTTGTGTTCCCACCTCTGTCAGTTGTATAGTTGATTGGCAACATGGCTGTCTTTTGCCATAAATGCACTTTTTTTTTTAACTGGTAGGGTAAAATGGATCAGTACTAGACTTAAGACTTCTGCTTTCAAAGTTCCAATTATGTTTTCATATGGCACAGAAACCACGTTTTGTTTGGATGTTTCTGGTTGCCATTGATTTTATTTTTACGTCTAACGCAACTCTTTTGCTGGTAACTAAAGGATGCCATTCTGACCCAAATTGCTCTCAAGTTTTCTTGGTTCCTCAGAAGATGGTGCAACTACAATAATGAGCCTAACCTTTCCTTTTAGATACCACCAAAGAGTGCTCTACATTGACATTGATATCCACCATGGTGACGGTGTTGAAGAGGCCTTCTACACCACCGACCGTGTCATGACCGTGTCTTTTCACAAGTATGGGGAGTACTTTCCCGGCACTGGAGACCTCAGAGTGAGTCTGTTACGGGACATGTCAACAGACGTTTTGTTGAATTGGTTGCATGGGACAGTGTGTCTTTATTTTTAGAGTCAACTTGCCGTTTAATTTTTTTGGGAGAGGTTGACTATGGCGCTGGTCTTAGTGTGTGTACTGAGATATTAAATAACACTTGTTGACTTAAATACATCGAGGGGCGTCTGCTCATGTGGTCACCTTGAGCTATGAACGGGGCTGTTACTGTTTTAAATAAAAAGCTGTCCGTGTTGTGCAGGACATTGGCGCAGGAAAGGGCAAGTACTACGCTGTGAACTACCCTCTCAGGGATGGAATTGATGACGAGTCCTACGAAGCCATTTTCAAACCTGTGAGTCGCCCATTTTCATTCCTTGCTATATTGTTTTTTGATCCTGATTGATTAGTGATATTTCAAATCTGATTAATTTCTGCCATATATTATAAATGGAAGTTTATTGTTCCTCCTGTGGAATTTTTTATTATACGGTGGTATTGCAAATCCACAGCGTCACTGAAAAGATTTACAGAGTAAATGGTAAATGTATATAATGTAGTATTGTAGTATTAGCTCCTGAAGCTCAGCAAGTAGGGCTTTGCACCAACAACGCAAAGGTTGTAGGCCTTCCATCGACTGTAAGTGTCAGAGTCCCATCTGAGGCCTCATTGTAGCGTGTGATGCTGTCTGTCGTTAGATAATGGCCAAGGTCATGGAGATGTATCAGCCCAGTGCTGTCGTGCTGCAGTGTGGAGCCGACTCACTCTCAGGGGATCGTCTCGGCTGTTTCAACCTCACTATTAAAGGTACGCCCCCCCGCCCCCCCCCCGCTTCTGCCTGTGGTGGAGGGTCCATGGTGCCTAGTGGGTTTTGGTGAAAGTGTAGATGGGGAAAAACCATTTGGCAGGATTTTGCCAACCCTTGGGTCTGTAGGCTGTTGTATTTTATAGACACATTTTATTTAGAGAATAAACATTTATTTTTAAGAAGTCACCTTATGGGGATAATCAACAGAAATCCAAATATCATGCACCAATTCTTTTAGAGGAGCTGGAGGTTTTCTGAGTTGTTTGTGCTGTGATGGAGTTGGGGCTCCCTACTTGCCTTGCCATGAGACAGAGGACTCTCCACGGAGATGTGAGTGACAGCCATCCAGTCTGTGTCACCTGATTATACTCATCCTGCTCACCAGGCCATGCGAAATGTGTGGAGTACATGAAGAGCTTCAACCTGCCTCTACTGATGCTGGGGGGTGGAGGGTACACCATCCGCAACGTGGCTCGCTGCTGGACCTTTGAGACCGCCGTGGCTCTGGACACTACCATCCCCAACGGTACAGCCCAGATCAGGGGGTCCGCCTAACAGTGACGTCTCTCTGACTTTCCGTTCTGCTTAATTAAAATAGAAATTAAAGTGCGGCAGTAATTCACTACAGACTCTCTGATGGGGGGCATTTCCTCTTGAACAGAACTGATCTAGTAAACCTGGGTAAACCCAAATTGTATTCATTAGTACACTAAATATGAATATTTAGCAAATAAGTATTGATAATGAGTAATGACGGAGTACTTGGCAATGAGCTGCCAGGGCTTGTAGAATTGCACTTGTCCTGAAAGCAGAAATGTGATATCTTATTTCATTCTTTTTTTTTTTTGTGCTCCCCCTCTTAATCAGAGCTTCCATACAATGACTACTTTGAGTACTTTGGTCCTGACTTTAAACTCCATATCAGCCCATCAAACATGACCAACCAGAACACGAACGACTACCTGGAGAAAATCAAGTAAGTACAGTGTTCCTGCGCAGGGACTGCACAGTGAAGGTCAATTCACTGTACAACTCTGGCAGCTTTAAACATTGCTTGTCACGATGAAGTGAAGTCTGGTGCTTTTCCACTGGCATACAGGAACCAGGCCGTACCTGAGCTGTACCATGACGAGAGACTAATTACAGTGCGGTTCCCGCTTACTTTGGTTTTCCACGGCAGAAGGGTCAGTTTGGTAAAGGCATTGCTGGGTTTGAAGCGTGACAGTAACGTAAAACTGAAGAGATGCTTATTTACTGTTCATGTGGCGTACATTTTGATTTACTACGTGCAAACTTCCGGTAGCAAGTCTGTGAGAATCGCATCATATGTTGGTATCGAACGCTGGTGGAATTAGCATTCACTTATATATGACTTGCAAATCCATTCTTAGGGTTACCGTTCGTCCGGTTTCCTCAGATACATCCTCTTTTTGGCCCCCTCTCCAGGCATCTGGGCGGTTTTTCAAAAGTCAGTGATTTGTCCGGGTTTAGCGCTACGGTGCTTGTGACCCACTGTTGCAAGTTACAGTGGAGTACGTGACCAGCTCAGGTTTGCTCACACTTTGGGCCCTGGTAGGGCCGCGTCAGCGCGGGTTTGGCTCGGGTACAGCTCCCGTCATTCACAGTGGAAAACCATCGGTTTTCAGTACGGCTCGATTCTTGGCGGCTGTGGAAAAGCACCGTTGTTGGACTCTTGGGTATCTCTCGTACCTGACTGTTCCATAGTGCAGTGTGTGACTTGCAGCTCCTGTCTCCTGCAGGCAGCGGCTGTTTGAGAACCTCCGCATGCTGCCCCACGCCCCTGGAGTTCAGATGCAAGCAATCCCTGAAGATGCTGTGCAGGAGGACAGTGGGGATGAAGAGGAAGACGACCCTGAAAAACGAATTTCCAGTCAGTGGCACCTCCTCCCTCCTGACCTTTGTGGACCTACCATGGTCTCATTAAACCTTAGGTTTTATGTACTTTCCCACTCCAATAATTTTTAAAATACTTCTGTAATTAAATCAGTCCTCTGTGCACATAATTTGCTAACCAGTCAAGCAATTATCAGTGATTTTCCTTTGTTTGCGAGATCATACGGTTGGCGAATGTTTTGGCCTGGTCAGGGTAGCTTTTGAGGGCCCTGGTGACTCCTGACTGTAAAGTCGCTGTGCCCATCTCTCCCAGCGCGTGCCCATGACAAGAGGATAGCCTGCGATGAGGAATTCTCGGATTCAGAAGACGAGGGCCAAGGCGGCCGCCGGAACGCAGCCAGTTTCAAGAAGTCAAAACGGGTGAAGACCGAGGAGGAGAAGGATGGGGAGGAGAAAGGTAAGGGAGGCTTCTGCAGAAGGACAAGCTGCTCAGGGTCTGGGGGAGCATTTGTCATCTCAGCAGACTAGCCTGTCGGTTTAAGACGTTTAGAGCTGCTACTGAGGAGGGGATCTAAAGGTTTTTGGCTTGTGCTGCTCCTGATGCCCCTCTGCCTTCTGTCTTCAGACGTCAAAGAAGAAAAGACTTCTGAGGAGAGCATGGACACAAAGGAGTAAGTGGTCTATTCACTTCTGGAATAGTTCCACTGTTGCGATTTCCTAATTCCTTAGAGTAGCCTTGCTCTGGTAAGGCTTCAGGTTGGCTCAGTCAGAAGGACCCTGTCTCTGCTTTGGCCTCTGGGCCTTGTTTTGTGGTGTTTGTTCTCCCTCCCACTTATAAGTGACAAACCGGCCTCAGAGGAGAATCCCTTGACCTGCCTGTCTTGTCTGTTCTTCTGTAAGTTGATTGTGGAGAGGGAATACCCATAATAAATGCTAACTTCAACCGCTTGTTAAATGGCAGGGCAAAGGAGGAAATGAAGAGTGCGTGAGGAGCGAGTGAGCGAGCTGCCGTCGTGCAAACGCAGGCAGAGTGAAGCCAAGCCCCGCCATTGGAGGAGCTCAGCAGCCAGCTGCAAAGGACTGTAAATTATTTTCGGAAATGCATTTTACTCTTTGTGCTTTAACAACTTGAAAAGGTTTAGCATTTACTTGAAATGCAAATTTTTTTTTTTTTTTTTTTTTTTTTGTATTTTCCCTCCCAGAGCCGGTTAGTTTAACTTTTGTGTAATGTGTTCTGTTTAAAGCAAGTGTAAATGTTTAGTTTTCTTTTTTATTTTTATACGAGTTCTCTAAAATATGCAGGGCTCGAGGCAAATGATCTCAGAGAGTTCTTTACTGTTCAGGTTACTGTTAAGTTATTTAAATCATGGGCAAAACTCTCTTCTCACTTGTCATTCTATCTTCCCTTTTTAGTATTTTGATAAAGAGAATTCTGGTTAAAGCTCTACACGGCATTCTGTACCTTTTTTAACGTTAGTGTTTTTATTACCGTATTATATTGAATTTGAAAAATACCCCTTAGTAGGGATTCTGGCCTTGTGAATGGACTTCAGATTTTACTATTTGAATAGAATTGGTGGTTGTGACATGCCTGTTTATTACAAAATTGATTTGGTAAAGAAAAATAAAGGACCGATCTGAAAATATGTTCTTTGCTGTTCTGTTTTGTGTTTTGCTGTTGGTGTACTGCAGTCTTTCTGGGGTAAACGATGTAGCGGGATGTCTGGCTATGAAGTTCGATTCCGTTTTTTAGGTTTGGTTTTTGACGTGCAATTTTGGACATTGTCTTTAGTATTTAGAAATTACCTTGTAAAACAGGAACTGTGTACAAAAGAAACTTGGGGGTTGGCTGTGGTTCCTGTAAGTGAGTAGTGCCTGAGAAAGTGATCTGTTACCTTGTTTTGGCCAAGACTTTCCCAGACATTTGCACAGGGAACCTTAACTAAACCATGCTAATGTGGCCAAGTCGGAGTCCACTGTACGCTCAACTGCTGAAGTCCAATTAGTTTCTGAACCTGAACACTGGAAATGAAGTCCCAACAGCCCAAACCTAGTAAGTTGGGTACCATAGGCTGATTACATTAGCATCAATTATTTTTTAACTCTTAAGCAATCCAAGGGAATTGGTCAGTTTTCCTGTACTGTGTGTTAGTTTAACTGTACGTTTCCTCAAGGTATTTTTGTGTGGGGAATAAAATTTGATCTCTGGTTTATTTGTAGTTTTATCTTAACTGTAGCATTTCATGCTGAATGCCAGCGCCTGGTGTTCAATCACTATATGTAGCACTGTTTTAGCCACAGGGTTTACAGAGTGCTTTACAGACATTTAAAAGAATGTATTTTTAATATTATCAGTGATGGTTGTACAGTGGTGATCAGCTGGTCTTACCCCTGAAATCAGTTCTCCAAACCATCATATGGATCCAAAGCTGGGCTTTAGGTTTAAGTTGATCTTAATTTATCTAGCCTGTTACTTGAGGGAGATTGCATGGAATTAGTGCTTCGGCTGCATATTTTGGTCTTCTGTTAAGCCGAGGTCAGCTAAACCGCCTGGTACGATACAGCTACGGTGAGGGCTATTCGGTCAGCATGTTTGTACGTAGCATGTGTCCTGGGGTCATCTCATATGGAACAATAGCCAACATTTTCAAATGGGGAAAAACTGTCCCAGCATGCATTTCATTGGGTATTTGCCCCCAATAAAATTTAGTGAGATTCAGCCGACCAATCAGGTTAATCTGTTAATTTTTTTTAAAGAACCTCCATTTGAGTGTAATTTCTAAATTCGCACAATTTATTTTATTTTATATTTATTTTAAACATTTTATTTTTATTTTGTTTGCTGTGACCTGTTCTTAGAAATCTCTATTGACCAAATCCATGACCCCCACTCCCTTTTGTGTGCTGGTGCTCTCTGGCAGCATCAGAGACTGCCGGCTACGAGGCTTTGCTGGGCTGTCATGGAAAATGCTTTATTTTTGGTATTTGTTAGAATGAATAGAATTAGATTTTTTTTTTTTTAAGAATTTGGTGATCAGTGGTCATTGTTAACACACCACAGCACACAACACCGAAATGTGTCCTCTGCATTTAACCCATATGTGACTTTCGTGACATAGCAGGGGGCAGCTAATTCAGCGCCTGGGGAGCAGTGCTTGAGGACGGTACCTTGCTCTGGGTACCTCAGTGGTGCCTTGCTGGTGGGGGATTCGAACCTGCAATCTTTCGATTACAAGGGCGCTTCCCTAACCATCAAGCCACCACTGCCCACAAAAAATCAGGGGAGAGCGTGAACGCAGTCCCCCACTACCAGAAATTATGCAGTTGGGATTCCCACATTTGGGGAATTTGCAGGGGTCAGCAGAGCCTCAGTGCAATGGCTGGGCCTCACCCTGGGTGAACCGCCTTCGTGATCATGGTATCTCCCCTGCCATGTAAGTATCATAATTCATAGTTCAACTCATAATAAAAAATTCAGGCATGTTTCTCTCTGCATGCAGTGTTTGCTAGTGTTTGTGCTCACTACAGCACTATGGCATCCCGAACGGCATCCTGTCTGACATTAAGAAGCCGTCACAAGGCATTTAACAGTGGTAAGTGTTTCCTTCATCTGGTAGAAACAGAGTAATGCTATCTCGGGTCAAGTTTTACTTATTATATAGTAGTGAATGATGATTGACAGGTACCTCTGTGTCTGCCGGTGTGCTGGGTTATCCTGACATGAAGCGGTGATCTGCCGGGGGGGAGGTCGTGTTCCATCTGCATTACAAAATCAACATCGCAGGTGCGTGTCCCTTCCAGCCTTTCAGATACACCGAGTCAAGCATCTGCGCCGTTTTAAGACCTCCAGGGTCTGTTGTCTGGGGTACAATTCCATCAATGGCAGTCTTTTCCTGTTTTTGAAGCCCTTTAAACCTTGCTTTTCTACCTCCTGACCTCTTGACCCCAGACTTCCACAATGTGCTGGACCTGGTCCTGGGGAGTTGTCTGCGTCTCTTCCTCCCCAGCACCAGTGGGGCTTTTGGACCCTCATCCCCTCATGACTCCACCCCAGACCTATAGGCCGTGCACCATCTAGGGCAGTGTTTCTTAACCCAGTCCTCAGGGAACCCCAGACAGTCCATGTTTTAGCTTCCTCTCAGCTCCCAGCGCACCT
>JAODJU010000046.1:12929852-12945090 GCA_026776725.1 Gnathonemus echidnorhynchus
GGCTGGGAGCTGGGAGGGAGCAAAAACATGCACTGTCTGGGGTTCGCCGAGGACTGGGTTAAGAAACACTGATCTAGGGGGTGTTCAAGGTCCATGGGGAGGTGAGGGTCATTAAGCCATAAACCAGAGTTCCCCAGTTGTGGTCCTTGGGCCAGAATCCAGCACAGTTTGCATATTTATCTGATCTAATACATCTTAATCATCCAATTATCAGGTTTAGTAGGTGTGTTTGAACAGGGGAATTAGCAATCTGGATTCTGGACCTCCAGGACCAGAATCCAGGAACCCTCCCCTAAACACTCTGTATGTAGCTGAATATATCGTCAGTTAAGATAATATTTTATTGTAGTTTATGTAAAACCTTATGCATCTGATCCTCAGTTACCAACCACTCAGAAATATGTTAATAAAAAAAAATCATATTCCAACAAGTACCTGTATTTACAACCAAGGTTTGTATACCAACAACAACACATGCTGGAGTGAGAGAGATCTTTGAAGTAGAATGTACAAAGTTGTTAAAAATGTACATTTCCTGAAGGATATAAAAAAAACCGAGTATGGAAGGCTGACAGAGTGGAATGCAGAGTTGCAGTGGCACCTCTATACCACCTTGCACCTGAGGAGCAGTTGCAGCAGTATCCAAGTATAGATCTCTGCAGGCTGGAGTAGGGGGCATATCGAAAGGTTTGTGGGCGTGTCGGAAGGTTGCTGGGTGTGTCAGAAGGTTTGTGGGCGTGTCAGAAGGTTGCTGGAGGTGTCAGAAGATTTGTGGGTGTGTCGGGAAGTTTGTGGGCGTGTCAGAAGGTTGCTGGAGGTGTCGGAAGATTTGTGGGCGTGTTGGGAAGTTGATGGGTGTGTCAGAAGGTTTGTGGGCGTGTCGGAAGGTTTGTGGGCGTGTTGGAAGGTTGCTGGAGGTGTCGGAAGGTTTGTGGGCGTGTCGGAAGGTTTGTGGGCGTGTCGGAAGGTTTGTGGGCGTGTCAGAAGGTTGCTGGAGGTGTCGGAAGGTTTGTGGGCAGAAATGGAACGATGGCGGAGATCCAAACTGTGGTTCCATAAGTGTCAGCCACTGTGCTGCCCCACAGGTGTCCTTTTCGCCCTATTTAATTTCTCCTTTTTAACCTGGGTGAAAATAGCTGTTTTTACCTGGGAAAAAAGCATTTTGGAATGACCTGTTTGCAGTGTATGATCTTTCACTGTACCAAATCTCATCTTTCATAAAATCTGTATTGGATATCAAATATCACTTACTCGAGTCATTATCTTAAAATTAACTTCTGACAATGGAACAATCGTCCACCCACCTCCCATTTCTCTGTATGCAGTGAGGGCTGTGGCAAGCCTGTAGTTTATCCTGGGGAGTACAGGGCGCGAGGCCCGGGCCATCCTGGATGGGACACCGGTCCAATACGAGGCCCACACAATACTGGCAATTTAAACGAACCAATTTGCCTAAACTGTGTGTCTTTAGACTGTGGGAGGAGACGGAGAGTAAAAGAGAATTGGGGCAGGTGGGATTCATGCACTTAAAGCACAGTTACATGATTAGTTGGCATAACACAAAGATGGATAATTGTATACGGCAGGTGCCTCATTCTGTGTGCAGGACCACACTGCCCCCATGTGGTCATTAGGGTTCCATCCTCTGCCACACGTGCACCTGGAACATCCATGAAATCAACCAGCCCACCATGCTTTTAAATGAACTGAAACGATGATTTGCCACTACAACTGGGTTCAGCATCAGAACTGACAGGCACCAGAGGCAAAGGCATGATCGCTTTTATTGAAAGCTTAAGCGTCACTGAGCACAGACAGCGGAAGAAACCGAACGCTGAACTCCAGCCGACCTGTGAGAGGAAGCAGCAGCGTCACATGACCACCAGCCCACTGGAGGTGAACTGTCACCTGAAAACACGGCCTAAGTGAAACAAAAGCATAAAAATGGAGGTGTTTTATTTTAAATGCAGACAGTACAAACACAGATACAGTACAGCAAACTTCAGAGGTCAGAAGAGCAATGCAGTCTTTGGTACCTGGTTAATAGATATGAAAAGTACAGAAATGAGGATCCTGTGAATTCTAAAGTCTACCGGTGAGATGACACACGAAATATACTGACAGTGCAAAAACAAAAACAAAAAAAACACGGGGACACAAAGGATACAATGCTTCTGTGCCGCTAGTGTCAGAAAATAAATATTGTTAGTACATTCAGGTTACACCATCCTTTCTTAGGAAATGCTGGATGGGGGGCCTTCTGCAGAACACAGTGAAGAATAATCCAACACCCAAAATCGAGGAGGAAGAAATGAGACGAAATTTAAACATTTTACCAATCGGATTTTTGTTTGGGTTGTGCAGAAGACTGACCAATTTGACCTAACCCCAAATGCATAAACCACACAAAAACAAACCAATAATATTTTAATTATTTAATCTCATTTGTACGGGAAGCATTTTATAGGAAAGATAACAGCTATGAATTGGTCCAAGAATAGCAATCATTTGTTAGCATTGGTACACAAGATTATATAATAAATCTAGTGCAATTTGATCTATATGTGGCAAATAGTCTTATAAAATATAAACAACCTACATGTCAGCTGACTTGTGCAACACATAAAGGTGTCAAAAACAGACTGATATGGAGAACAGAGTGTAAAACTTAAGAGCACCTGGCCGTTACATGACACACGCTACGGGCTTCAGAATTTAGCCCCTTGGTCTTCAAAAGAAAAAGACAAAATGCTGTGGTTTCTGAAACTGAAGCGACTTAAGGAGCCGGTGCCAGGGTTAGGGGTTACGCGCCCCCCAGCGCGCAGGTTAAGGCAGCGGATAAGGAAAGAGGGACAGACGTCGCCCGTTCAGACGATGCAGCAGCCATGCCTGGAACAGGAACAGGCCCTCCTGCAGAGTGCAGAGATCGGGGGCGGCTTGTGTAAAGGGCCCCGACAGAGGGGAAAGAAGAAAACGCAGACAGAACCCAGACGCTCTGCATTCACAAACAGCAGCACTGTTCCTTGTAGCAATGTATGCATTGGGGGAGGGGGATTAAACTAAATAAGATTTTTTCTTTGACGGACATGTGGTTTTGCCCTTAGAAAACACTGGCATACTCTGGAAGAATATGGAGAGAAAAGAAAGCAGTGGAATGGGGGGGGGGAGGGGGGGCTCAGTCCTGAGCCACCAGGGTGCTGGACTCTGCCTCCAGCTCTGGGCCACAGTGACTGACTGGCGGGCATGCTGGGGGGCTGGGGGAGCGTTCTGGCTCTGGGCTGCCGGGAGAGCCCCCCTCGTCAGAGTCTCTGGGCGGTGCTGGGGGCTGCGGCCCGATCTCCAGGCCCTCCCCCGGGCCCCCCAGGCCCTGCACCCGCTTGCTGAGCTCGTTGCGCTCCGTCTGCAGTGCCCGGCACAGCTTCTCCAGCCGCTGCACCTTCCCCTGGAGACACTCCAGCTCCTTCTCACGCACCGTCTTCTGCACAGACACAGCGACATCGCGGCGCGTCAGCCAATCAGCCAAGACCCCGAATGGAAGTGCCAATAACACGCAGCGTTATACATGAGCCCAACAAAATGCACCAATCGCGGGCAAAATTACTGCTTTGCACACTAATGAATTTTCAAAGATTTACAGAGCACGTTTCCTTATTAATATCAGGTTCTGAAAGGGTCTTGGCATTATGGCGGTATGACATGCTGCAGCGGCCTGTCTCAGGTCCCTGTGCCAATGGTGTCTTACTGCAAATTTCTTAGCAATTTTCAATGGCCATTTGCGAAACTACTGTCTGTCTTTTGTCCACGTCTCAATGTCGTATTTACAGCTATATTCTTTTTCTTACTGTTTCTTGCACCACGACCAACAAGATCGTAATTTCATCTCAGTGTTTGACCCATGGATCGTATAGCTGGAGATGACAATGGAGACACTTTGGTCAGATAAAACAGTGTGGTCATCTGTCTCTGCACTTGGTGCACAAAGAGGTCAAAGGTCTGCTGGTTAGGGTTAGGGTGACCAGGTCAGAGGGGGCGAGCGACGGTCGGTACCTCCTCCGCCATCTCCAGCAGGGCCCTGTTGCTGCTCTCCCATCTGGAGCGGTACATCGTCGTCTCCTTCTCCAGCTTCTTTATCTTCTTCGTCATCTGCGGCCAAGCACAGGCACGGAGTGACCACGGCCCCCCAGGGAGACGCGGCCACCTACAGGACGCCGGACTGGAGCGAGGTGAGGGGCTACCTACCTTCTCCATCTCCTGCTTGAACGTGGTGAACACCTCGTTGCTTTTGGAGAGCGTGTTCTGGAACTCCTCAAACTTCTCCGTGTACAAGGACAACTAGGGAAACGAGAAAGGGGAATTCTGGAGACTTCTCGGCCGCGTGACGAGCTCGACCGCGTATCCTGTCGCTAAGGCTTTCCGCCGATCGTGAGGGCCCCTCCTCACCTGCTGCTTTAGGTGGACCTCCTGCTGCTTCATCAGCTCACACATCCTCTGGGATTCCACAGCTTCCTTCAGGAGCTGTGGATAGAGAGGGTGACCCGTCAGCTTCTGTGAAACTGGAAGCCAATGCCTGGTTTAACCACGTAGGGTGTCTGGGGTTAGCCTAGAGCACGGGTGTCAAACTCCAGTCCTGGAGGGCCGGAGCCCTGCACATTTTTGGGTTTCCCCTTATTTAACACACCAGATTCAGCTCCTTGTGCTAATTACCACACAGCTCTTGAGCTGAATCATTTGTGATAGAACAGGGAAAGAACTAAGCTAGAGGCTCCGGCCCCCCAGGACTGCAGTTTGACACCACTGGCCTAGAGTTAGCCTGGAGTTAGCACTGAAGATGCTGTTGCCTGTGACCACTGTGTCACTGGTTCAAAATCCAGGATCTGTGGACAAGCACGTCCTCATTCTGCAGAGTTTGATGTGTCCCTGGGTCAATAAGGGAGGGGCTTGTGTTTCACTTCTTTAACCAGTCAGTTTTCATCCTATGACATCACTGTATTAATTAAAGCCATTGTTTTCTGTTAAGCAGCAAGGAACACAGATTTCTCAAGTACCTGTTTTATTGCATATGCCTTTTGTTAAGGGACATGATAAACAGACAAAACAGGAATATGTTCACCTGCAATGGCTGTTTGGAGCAGTCTGAGGGTGTGCTTTATTTTGTGATAGCAGCAGCAGCAGCAGCAGCAACAGCAACAACAACAACAACAACAAAGCTTGAACCAGCAACCCTGTCACCGCAAGCACAGTAGCTTAGCCCACTGAGCCACACACAGTCCCTGGCCTACTGGCTGGAAGCCTTGAGTTTGAAAATAATAATAAATAAATAGATAAAAACAGACCAACGTGGTGATGTCATATGATGACGACTGTGACTGGTTAATGAAGTCAAACGCCAGCTCCTCCCTTGTTGACCCAGGGACACATTGAACCGGCCAAAATCAAGGTGTCCCCCTGAGCAAGGTCATTAACCCCCAATTGCTCCAGGGAAATAAATGTATGTTGCTTTGGATAAGAGCTTCTGCTAAATAAATAAAATGCTAATGAAAAGCTCAATAATGCTACACTCCCCAGCAGGATGTTTTCCTTTCACCCAACATTAACACAGCCCTTACTCATAAGGACTGCCATTGGTCAATGACCAGAAGGGGGACGGCTTTCTTTTCAGATTCCACAGGCTATTAGCTGGGTTCTATTTCCGCTCTCTGACTGGCTGCCCCACGTGTCACTTCCCCGACATCCCGCCCCCAGCCTCCTTCACAGCTCTCACTTACAAAGTCCTTCTCCCTCTGGTGGCGGTCCTCAGCCTCCTTAAGCAGCTCCTGGGCCTGATGAAGCTTGGCATCCACCAGCTGCTGCTGCAGATCCTTGTGCTTGAACACCTTGTCGATGTGCTGCGGAAGAGCGGGTGGAATGGGGACAGACATCATCGGGTGGCGTCTGTTGGCGCTTTTGCACTGGCACACAGGAACCGACCCGTACGCAAGCCGTACCACAAAGAGAGACTAGTTACAGTGAGGTTCCTGCTCACTCCCGTTTTCCACTGCAGTAGAGTCGGCTAAGTAAAGGCAATCCCAAGTGACAGTGACATAAAACTGAACGCACGCTTAATTGTCCAGACTATATACATCATGATTTACTATGTGGAATTATTTTTGTTTTTTACTGTATGCTAATTTCCGCTACCATGTCTGTGAGAATCACAGAATCTGAATGTTATGCAAGTATCAAATGCCAGCAGAATTCATTCCGTTTAGCTGTTCTAGTACTTTAAGTAGGAGGTTGGAAATTTTCAAGTTCCAAGTTTGTGCAATACTACTAATACTGCATAATGTACATAATATATGCTTTTTCCTTCAGATAATCATGCATTGCTACCAATCGGATGGTGACGCAGCCAGCTTGGTCTGGTCACACTTTCAGCCCAGTTCGCGGTACGGATCAGGTACGGCTCGGTCGTTGGTAGCAGTGGAGCTCTGACACCTTTGTTTGTCCAGGTTACACTTTCCAGAGGTTTCCAGCCACTCCAATAAGTGGATCACTTATCCTACACACTGGAGGCCAAAGGGTGGGGAATTCGCACTTTGCACCTGCATCTAGAAAAGCAGATGAGGCTGGACTGCAGGCCTCCAGCTAATAAAGGCAGCTGTGTGAAGCTCCCAGGAACACCAGTGCAGTCACTAATCCAGTCCCACTGGGAGATTTATGGCGGAATGTCCCTGGAGAGCCAGCATTCAGTAGCAGCCCCTGCAGCAGCTCACGTCTGGTTTCTGACCTCAGTATAAGTAACGTCCCCATTAGACCGTCTGTTACAGGCCAACAATATCCCCACCCTGCACTTCACTGCCTTTTATGGAGCCATTAAGCCATGGATTCTTTACCAGAGCTGCTGGACCAAATCTCAGAAGGAACCACAAAGAAAACAACTATGGACGAGTCTAAACGGGTCAAGTGGGAAAACTACGGCTGGTGACACAGGAGCCGATGTAAGGAGGCCGAGGAGACAGCAGGAGGAGCAGAGAGGCGGAGTACCTCCTCACGCAGCTCGTACTGCTCGATGAGCTTCTTCAGCTTCTCAGCCAGCTCCATGTTCTCCTGCCTCAGCGTGCTGTTGCGCTCGTTATGCTGCTCCATTTGTGCCTGGATGTCGTTCAGCGTCACCTGGAAATGGGACGTCACCTCTTTGCGCTTCTCCTCCTCCACGCGGGCCCGCTGTACGCCATCCTCCTGCAGTGGCCCAACCGGGACAGTCATGCCTTGGGGAAACCTCACACAGACTACAGACGACCCCACCCGACACGCCGGCCCCACCCCCTCCTAAGACATTGATGCCTCAGGGAAACCTCACACAGACCACAGACGACCCCACCCGACACGTCGCTGGCACCTTGAGCGTGCGGTTGTGTCTCTGTAGCTCCCGGCAGAGGCTCTCTAGCTTGCTGCGCGCCAGAATGGCCTTGCTGTGTTCGCTGCGCAGGTGGTCCTTCTCCTGGATGAGCTGCGCCTGCTTCCGCTGCAGCACTCGCATCTGCTTCTGTGCGTTGCGATGCTCCTCCAACTGAAACAGGACCGAGGGGGGGTGAAATTTTAAACCGATGAGATGTTACTTTCTACTCCGTTGGAGTCACAATGGCACCCTTCACCGATCTGGGTGAAGCACTCGGGCCCGCAGCGTCACAGGCAAGACCGCAGATCAAACTGCGACGCCGCATGTGAACGGGTGTCCTGCTAAGGACTGAAGGGACAAAATATTCAGAATTGGACCAGGTTTTGGTTTGGTCAGAGAAATGGTGCAAGTTCAACTGCTACCAGGGACAACGGCTGTACCATAGAGTGAGAGACTGAACACAAAATACTTCTGTAAGGAAAATACACACACAGCAGCAAGTGTAAAACTGTAAGCTATGCAAATCATTTTGGATTTTGGCATGTGGTAAACAATATTATTCAAATGAATCTGCTCCTTTCAAAATCTGCTGCGTCCAGCAGAATGCCATTCCCCCGGACTCCCTCATGCCATCTCGCCCTAGCTGAAAGCGAAACAGACCTGTGGCATAGTGCCCGCTCCCTCAAGCCGGCAGCTTCCCTGCATGCCACAGGCAGGCCTGAAGGAACACAGGCGCTCACCGCCAGTCAAAGAACCAGCCCATTGTTCTCTGACACCTGTGGGTACGTGATGGTGTTTATCTGCAGCGATGATGATCTCCGCTGCGGTTAGAATCTAACTCCGGGAGCTAATCACGGAGCGTGACGGTTTCCCCAGAGACAGGACAGCTGGCGTAAGATTGGGGTCAAAGGGCACTGCCAGGGAAGGATAAAGACTTTCTCATGCGGTGGCCATCAAAACCACCCAGCTCTACACACACTGGTAATAAACCCACTGAATCTAAACCTCCAAGGGCAGTATACCAGCTTGCCTGCCTCACAGGAGAATTTTTTGCAGACCCTCTTGCTTCACACTTTTCTTTTTACAATATAGTGCCATATCTGATTGAGGGGATAATGGTTAAATGTCTCATTCACTTGGTCAGTAGCTGGAGAACCACTGGCTACGAGACTTAACTTTGATAACCCGAAGCCAATGTGTCTCATTTTCCGGAATGTTCCACAGAAGGTTGATAGACACTCACCAGCTCGGCGTACTTCTTGCAGAGGCCGGCCAGCTTCTCCTCCGGCGTGCTCAGGGTGTTTAGCGTCTGCATCAACAGCGTGATCTCTTTACCTGCGCAAAAAAAAAGACAGCTCAGGCATCTTCACCTTTGACCCACTTTTTTAACAAAAATGTCAGGAACAGGGGTGGGTTTTTCCAGTCTAACAGGCACCCCAGCTTTTGTTTAACGTCACTCGGAGATGTGAGTGACATTAAGTACCGTATTGGCCCAAATATAAGACGCAGTTTTTGTTCTAAAAATACCTCTTAAAAAGGGGGGGGGTCGTCTTATATTCGCAGCCGTCTTATTCGCGTTTTGACTTAACCTAAATGAATCGGCCACCGTCCCTCACAATGCAGAAGAGCTCAATTTTCACTACTGTTTTGATTGTTTTAGTGCTTTAATGTTACTAGTTATTGTAAAGTAGACTAATGCAGACGTGTATGGTTAATGCATATGGTTCTTTAATGCATTTTCCATTTTTTTCACTTTTCTAAAAAATTATTCCATAGGCTATAGAAAGTTATGCATTCATATATTGAACTTTATGAAATGTTTTTTTTTTTTGTTCCAACAAATTGTAAACAGCGTTATCAAATAAACAAGTTTTCTATACAAGACAAAATCTGGTCTTCAAAAAACTTTTTCCCAAAAATGAACTTGGAAAAGGGGGGGTCTTATATTCGGGCCAATACGGTAGTTAAGTAGTAGAAATTTCTAGTGCAGCTTTGACTAAACAGTAGTCCTGCATAGGCTTAAGCTGGCCATATACTTCAGAGAAAATTGACGTTGTTTGAGCAATATGAATAGTATTCAGAAATACTGAAATTCAAGGCTTCCCAGCAGCCACTGCAACTACAATAAGAGTGAAAACTTCATGTTCAATAACCAGGGCAAAAAAATGCAGTATCCTTTGATAGCATCATGAACAGATAGAATCATGAACACAAGAAAAATGTGTAGCGGTAACTTGTGTAGTCAAGACTTTTTGAAGCAACTATTCAATATTATCTGCGCTCTGTATGTGGGTCTGCTGCATCAAAAGCATTCTGCACACTCTAGGGTTGTGGTGTGACACAGATCAAAGAAGGTGGTGACATTTTTTTTTTTAGTATAGTATGTGACACTTTTTGCTGACACGTATGATTTTTTTTGGATGTCATTTTAAGTATTAGGTCACCTTTAGGCAGCATTACGGTAATTCAGTATACTGTAGTATTTTGAGTGTACCGCAGTATTTTGAAGTCTTGGCAACAGCATTAGCTGAGCCAGGGGTGGTTGTCCCCCACGATAAACTTCGCCAAACTCCCCCCAAGCCCTGTCCCCGGCAATTTTTATCATGGGGTTACCTTTGAAAATACCATTTACAGTGGTATAATGTCTAGATGGGTTGAAAATCAGATACTGCCCAAACTCAGTCCTGTGAAAGGAAGGTGCAGAGGACTGGACCAGGAGAATAGTGACAGTTCTCTGTCTTTTCAATTACTGGTAAAGCACATCGTGATGATGTGACAAATACAGCTTTGGCCTCAGGGTAATTTCTTCTACACTTCATACAGGAGGTGCTGACTCCATCACCATATCTCCCAGTAGTGCGCTCAAACCCCCCCCCACAGGAAGAATGACTCCCATTAGACACACAAAGAATGTCATGATAGACGAGGAGGAGCTGGGAGAAGTGGGGAGGTGCGTCAGACCCACCCAAGCCCTTGACCTTCTTCTTCTCCTGCTCCTTCTTGGGATCCTTCTCAGTGACACTGCCGTTCAGCTTGAGCCCCCCGGTCTTGTCGTCGCCCCGCTCGGTCACGCCGCTGAGATCGGCCCCGTCGGGCTGCCCGTCGCAGGCCTCCGGCAGCGCCCTGTCCTCCGTGCCCTCGCCCAGGCAGTAAGTGCTGAGGATGTCCTCCAGCTGACGACTGAGCTCCTCTGCTGTCGTCTCTTCAGCTAAACGAGGATGGTGAAGAGGGCAGGGGGGGGGGGGGTTTAGATTCAAATCTTCACAACCTGCGAGTTGCTGTGGATAAGCGTCTACTAAATTAAACAATTACTTGAGTTTACATGGAGAGTGGAAGCCATTAAACACAGTCCAGTTTCCACCTCCTCTGGCCTTGGTACAAATCTGACATCATTTTATTCCTGCAGCATGAGGGCACACCTACCTCCATTGTTGACTTGTGTGTCCAGTTGAGTATCTATAGGCTGCTGGCCCTCGACCCCATCTGAGCTGCCAGGGGTCCCTGCTGCCCCGGGGCTTTGTCCAGTCACTACCTCTGTGCTCAAAGGCACAGAGTCGGTGCTGTTGCTCTCTAGATACTGGCCTTCACTGTCTTGCTTCTTCATATTTATCCCTGGAGATACATTGCAACGAATGCAACAAATATCCAGTGGTTTACTAAACCTCAAGACCATAAATAAATAAGAAAAATAAGCAAAGTATTCCAGTCCTTTATGACAGGCCCACGTGTTAGACTGGAAACGTGAGTGTACCCAAGGAGGAAAACCTGAGCGTGCGAGTTACCGGTATCTGACACCGATAGGTAACTAAGTGGTGGCAGGTGTTGGCAGGTTGGAGTTGTGACCGGAGGTGGCACCACACATATAATTCTATAGGCTAAGAGATTTAAATACAGGCTTAGCAGGTTCCTAAGGCAGACAGTCGCAATCATAAGAAATGAAACACATGAAGGTCACCAGCGACACTCGTCCGTCTGGCAGATTTCATAATAATCCCGAAACCGAAAATTAACGACATTACTAGAAAGTCCACTCGTGGTTCGGATACGAAAAGGAGCAAAACACACACAAATATCTAGCGCCGGTCAAGAACAGTAACATTAACTGCATGGTCCTTTCACTGAAATCCGAAAAAAGTTTCTATATTTTCTCTGCCACTTCGGCTTAAGAAACATATATCCCTGCTACGTACTTAGCTAGAGCGAGCATAGTTCATACGAAACTGAACACAGCAAGTTAGAAAGAGAGCGTTCCAAACATGTATAAACATCAACAATTTCACTGTCTTCATTAAAACTTAAATACTTGGCGACAGTTTTACCTGTACTCACAAGCAGCCACCGCAAATCGACTTTAACTGTCCGCTTTTCTTTCTGCCAACTGACAAAGGAAATAGCTTGAGAATAAAACGCGTTCATTGGCTGGAAAAAGCGGAAATGCCGCGTCTGAAAAACTGTCTGTGGGGTGTCTGGGAAACGTAGTCCTTAGTATTAATATCGCGAAAACTGCGCTGGTCTCGAAATTTAACCCATTTCTCGAAAACCTCATTAGATGTCCATTAATCATTGTATGAAAAGGTCGGAATATTAAGATTTAATATTATTACGAGGTTTAGCTTCGTGAACTACTTTAAGAAAATGTTCTGAAATAGTCCACATTAAACAGACATTAAAATTTCGACTTAAATTAAGGTAATGTTTTTGAATAAATATGATTTTTTTTTATCATATTTGGATAGCGTATGCGTAAATCTTTTTCATATACTGTAATATGTCCGTTTTGTATTGGACTGATTTTCACTTAGCTGTTTACTTTTAGGTGTTCGTGATCATTTAAGAATTATAAAAGTTGTTTTACGTATTTAACCACCCTCTTGACTGGGGATGCTAAACCTGGTTAGTAATTGCTAACTAGAGTGACGATTAAGCCAAGGACAGACATTTGGACCGTAGTCTTAAGCAGGGCACTTAAAATCAAGATGCATGTATAAAATATAAATTTTAAATAAAAGATTAAAGAAAGCAACTGATTACAATGTTTTTAACGTTCCCATGTTAAGCATTATGTTGCAACCATTTTTGGGAGGAACATTATAATAAAATCAGTAAAGAAATTAATAAATTTAATCTAATTATGGGATATTGAATAAACAGCTTACAGAACAATGTGCTTTTATGCTCCGGCTGATTTTAACGGCTGAGAGGATTGCGTTTGGTGAACATTAACCAGTCGAAACCCCGAAATGTGCACTCAACCTGGCCCCCAGAGTGCTAACCTCTAATTATACACAAGAACATTGTTTTTCTCATTTTCCCCCTTCCCTCCCCCTAAGGTATTTTAAGTCACATACAATTGTGAATTGTAAAAGAACGAAGAAAAGCGTGTCTGACTAGAAGCGTTTGCTGTTGACAAAACATTTTTTGGAGGAAATGACTAATCCTGAATAGTATGAGACTTACACTGGTACTATCTTCTTCTTGTTTGTAGCAGCTCAATGTAATACATAAAAACTTAATGTGAAAAAAAAAAAACTTACTAAACCACCCCCCTTCAAAAAATTATTACATTACTGGATGAGAATTTAGCACATTGAGTTTTACGTTATGAGATTAGTTTTACTATTATGTATACTTACTACAGGTAGAGTTGCTTCAGGTGTTTCAGTGTTTGTTTTTAACTTAGAAGCTGTTCATAAAAGCCTCAGAGTGGAATTCTAGCCAAAACAACCGTGGCTGCGGTATGATCAGGCGACACATGCAAAGCCTCCAACGGCAGCAAGGATCCAAGACAGGACTGCGTCATACTCGGTACCGGTCCACTGGACACACACACCCAGCGGGCACCTTAGGGCCATCAGCTCATTTAACTTTCATGAATTTTACCTGTAGGAGGATACCAATTCTGTACTACTACCCACTCATGTCATCAGCGTGTTTATTCAGGTAAGCCAACAGCAAGCGGGGATAGCACTGCCGACAAGGCGTAAGAAAAGAAAGAAAAAAAAAAAACTACACAGTACAACTTCAACGGTTGCAACAGCATTTTATTTTCTGTATTTGTAATGCTAACAAAATTTCAATTTGATATTTCAGCATGTTGTGTTCATGTTTGTGTATCATGTTCCGTATAAGTGTACATCAGTTTTCCGTCACTCATTCATACTGTCGGTAAAGTCCAGTCAGTCGCAAAGGAAGGTGGGTGAGAGCAAGACATCAAAATAAATATCTCAGAAAAGGAAAAAGAGGACCAGAGCAGAGTACATGGGCTGTCCAGTTCAGTTTAAATAAAGGTCTTTTTTCCCCCCCGACTGATATGATGAAAACATTTTGAAATGTAAACAGTTGTCAGCATTATTCAAGGAACTTCCAAGAGTACTGCCTGAAATTTTAGATCAGGGAAAAAGCGGATCTCTCTGCAATGGATTTTTTCCCCCAAACCTCACAGGATCCAGGACGGAAGACAAGTTTTCTTTTTTGACACAAATATTCATAGACATTTTCAAGGCTTCCCAGCAGCCACTGCAACTACAATAAGAGGGAAAAATTAATGTGTAACAACCAGCGCAAAAAAAATGCAGTATTCGTTGATAGCATCATGAAGAAAACTGTAGCGGTAACTTGACGTTAAGATTCTTTGAAGCAACTTTTCAATATGTTCAATGCCCAGTCGGAGTCTTCGATTAGAGAAATAACACGTCACCGCCTCTTGCATGTCAGTTAAGTCAATAGTGTCTTCAGGCTAATGCTAGCTTTAACATGAAAGAGAATTATTGAAGGAAAGACAAGAGGCTGAATCAACTGACAGGAGTTGCCTTGTTGTCACTTTTAAAGCATGAAATGATCATTCTTGGTTGACAACAGCCTAAAAACTGTTTGATAGCTCCTTGTTTCCTGCTTGTAAACCCAGAAATTTTTTTCCACCTGCATGCAAAAATCCAATAAGAACCGACCATTTTGCTCTTGCATGCAAGTTTGGCAGAAGACATCCATCAACACAACAGCTTTGAAGTGACCAGGTTATACAAATATACAACTGTGTATTGACATAAAGCCTTTCCACTGAAAATACCACCAGCTCACTCCCAACCGTGCAAGTGTGAAGTTGAATTTCACCAGGTCTAAACGAGCAACTCATTCCATTCTTACACATTGTTGCATATTTGCATCCTGAGTCTTACACATTTATAAAGGAACGGGAGGGTAAATGCATTAATTACACCGGCTGCTGTCTGGCAAGCTCTGAAATCTAGCTCGATACAATAAATTAGAAAACAAAGAGTAATATTCACCTTAAATGATTAAATAATTCCTCTATTCTGACCCAATAAAAGAATTTAGTGCACAAACAGTAAAGAACGTTACCTCTCTTAAAAACAAGACTGTAGCAGGTAATTTTAGGTAAACTTTCAGGTAAGGAAGTCAAGCAGCAAATGCACATAAACTGTGCACATTCAAGTTAAAAAGAAAAAAAAAATAAAACCCAAGGTGTCAGACAGATGATAGAAATCACCCTTCAGTCTTCATTGGTCAGATTGGCACTTTAGTGAATAGGAGTGCATTCGATGCTTTCTTGTTTAGAATCTGCACATTTGATCCACTCTCTTTACCCCATTGGTCTTCAAATAAAAATGAGGAAGTGTGAACAAGCCACCAAAAGATGTCAAAAGTACCTAGGCCTCCTTACGCTCATGGGTGGACAGCGGATTCTTCAGGCTTGTTGCTGTTTTTGCAGTTCTTGTTCTGGGTAGCTTACATTGCTGCTCAAAAAAACAAACAACCTAAGACCAATTATGACATCACAGATGCTCATTTGTATCATCCCAAATTCGGGTATTATTGTAAGAATGGGGGGGGGGGGGGGAG